>JAAGEH010000307.1:67237364-67364983 GCA_011751065.1 Lasiurus cinereus
TATATATATATATATAAAATCAGCAATCATTTCAAAAGTCAGGGAAAAAAATCCCTGAAAAGAAAGGTTAAAGAAACTACTATAAGCTTATTTAGGCTGTAAAACTGCAAAAGCCTGGATGGACCTGAAGAGTATTGCTTAGTATTATGCTAAGCATATAAGCTAGACAGAGAAAGACAAATACCATATGATCTCAGTAATATGTGGACTCTAATGAACAAAATTAAGTAATGATAGAACCAGAAACATGGACTCAAGGAACAGACTGGCCAAAAACATGGACTCATGGAAGAGATAGCACCCAAAATCATGAGGATGGGGTGACTGGATAAAGAAGGTGAAGGGATTCACTAAAGAACATATATGCATACCACAAGAACAGGAACAATAGTATGGTGAAGGCCAAGGGAGGGGAAGGTGAGGGAGGGGGAGGTGAGCAAAGGGGGTGAAAAGGGGGACATCTACAATAATGTCAATGTTAAAAAATGTTAATATAATAGTAGTAGTAGTAGTTATAGCAGCTATACTAGCATTTACTGAACACCTTTTATGTGCGCCAAGCACATAAAGGTGTTATGGAAAACAGGCCAAAGAGTAAATCACCTGCATTGTGATTTGTCCTTGTACTAAACATGGATGCCCTACAAAACAAATGAAGAGCCAGTTAATAGATGGGTCCTTTTAACTGGATTCTAGTCGCTAGCGGAGTTATTAAACTTGAGAGTGAGTTTGAGGGCAGCCATTTTAGAAGGCAAAGAAATTGTTGAAATCCTAAAATGGACCATATGCTGTTGCCATAACATGTTATTTCACATGCTAATGTGTAATTGTCTTTGCAAATCCAGTAATACTAAAATAGAAGCTAAAAGAAAACTTTTTTTTAATATGAAAAACAAGTATCTTCATTTTACCCCAGTGAATGACATTTTTTTTTCCTAAGCACATTTTAAATATACAACATTTGTATGTTTCAAAAACCTTACAAAACCTATTTTACATCTGGGCATAGTATCAGTCCAATAGAAGATTGAAAGCCAAGCACACCATGGGCACTTTTTCTAAATTGTTGCTTCTGCTTCCCCTCTCCTTGCCTTTCACCCCTCGTTTCCTTGGGCTCTGATAAGGTCATGAGCTTTTATGCATCACAACTCCCTTGATAAATACTGTGGCATTTAGTCCTATGAGAAAAAATACATAGGACATGAAAGTGTATTTTTAGACTCATTCCTACAGCAAGAACCCCTCATAAATCATTCTATCTACTCTTCCCTATACCTTGATATTGCCATGGTAACTTTACAGGTAGGTATACTGTTCTGCTTTCCTGGGCATCTGGCTCTACTGAGAAGTAGAACCAAGCACATTCTTTCTCTTCTCAGTTGTAATCCTGGGAACTCTATGAAGCAATATTCAGTCCTCTTGGCTCCTCGCCCCTTGCTGGGGGAAGGCCATCTATCATGTCATGAAGGATTGTCCAAAACCAGATACCTACAAACCTCAGTAACCCTCAAGGACACATGAAGCAAGATCTCAGATTATCTGTCCCCTTTTATTTACAATAGGTTGATAATGAGGAACTATACTATGGTCAAAAACAAGAGAAAGGCTTATATAAGTCTAATTATATTCTTAGTTATTTAAAATATGTTTGATTTAGGATTAAAGATCATTTTATGAATCTTCCTGTTTAACATCAGGAAGAAAAAAAGACATGTCTGTCTCTATGGGAAAAGATTTTCCCCGTAGTTATGCTGCAAAGAGAAAGAGGCCTTGTGGAGAAATGGTCCCTCAGGGCTCCAGGCAACTCTAGCCTCTGAGCACTAACTGTGCTCAACTCAATCCTCCAGCACCCAGCAGAGTCTGGCCAGAGAGGTACTCAATGTTTGGTGAACTCTGAATGACTGTAAAAGATCAGAGTGTTAGGTGATGAAGTTGCAAATTCCCCAGGATTTCTGATTTTAAAGATCTTCCCATATCTGGAAAACCTTAAAAGTATTTGATAAGTGGGACCTATTCTTCTGAGATGTGTGTGTGTGTGTGTGTGTGTGTGTGTGTGTATTTCTATCCCCAGAGTACTTATGCAGTGTGAAATGCTTATTAGGTAAACTGAATAACCAACCATTGATAAATTGAGAAGGTCCCAGACATACTTATATTATCCTCACAGAGCAAGATCTTGGCCAGAACCCTCACAAATTATTCATTTGAGATAGTTAATGACTTATACCATTAAACACCAAAAACACTTCATTTTAAAGCAATTTTACAAATAAATCTTTCCAAAATGCATTCCATATTTGACTGCATCTTTAAACAGAACATCCTAGAAATATTTCAATCTTTAATCGCTGGCTCCAAGTCATCAAAATGAACATAAATTGTAGTACTGTGCGAGCATGCAGCAATATTTTCAAAAACTCTTCAAGTACTCTATACTTTTTCCCTCCAAAATGAAGTCATCTCAGATTAATGTGTTTTTTTTGCGTCTTTATCATACTTTATCACATGATATGTTATCAGCTATAAATTATTTGTTGTTACTGTGTGCCTGCTTCATATTGCTCTTTCTCCTTCTTAACATGCTACTTAAAATTATATTGCTGCCTCAAAGGCAGGTAACCAACTTTGGTCATTCAATAAATATTTGTGTTTAATGTACACTAGGCTGTGTAAAATACTGGGGATACAAAGATATATGATACATAGTTCTTGTCCTGAAGGAGCTCTGGGTTTGTGGAAGAGGCAGACATGGAAAAAAATTAACAGGCAATTCTGAGTGTTGCTCTAGAAATACAGAGTTTGTACTTCTAACTCAGCCTTGTGCTGCGGTGGGGGACAGAACAAAAAAAGCTGATAAGCAGAGCTCCAAGGATGTGCTTTAGAACTATCCTATCTAATAAGAGAGTAATATGCAAAATGACCATACCTCCGCTATACACACAAGCCACGCTCACCAGCCAATCAAGAGCGAGTATGCAAATTAACCCAACCAAGATGGCTGCAACCATGGAGCAAACAGGAGGGTTGGGTTTCCCCAGAAATGGAGAAAGCCAAGCTTCCTGTAGAGCCTGGCCAGACTAGGCCTCCACTCAAGGCTACAAAGATTCACTTATCCTATACAGTGGTACCTCAAGATACGAGTTTAATTCATTCCGTAACCTTGAGATGTGGGAAACTATGAGATGCTCGAGTCGCAGTAAACTGGTGCCGATCCGCGCAATTACTCCTATCTCAAATGTTGCTCATATTTCAAAGCAAAAATCGCTTGCTCAATGGCTCGTATCTCAAAAATCTCATATGTTAGGGCACTCGTATCTCGAGGTACCACTGTATAATAAAGAGCTAATATGCAAATGGTCATCACTCCCTCACACTGTTACACTAAGCTCAGACACTCAACACTGGGGAGAGAGAAATGGGGACCAGCCAGGCTGCAGCTCGGGAGAGGGACAAGCTGCCTGCCCCACAGTCCTGGGCGATTGCAGCTGCGGCCCAGGCAAAGTTGCTTGTCCATGGTCCCCTTTGTCTGCAGCCAGCCTGGGCAAAGGAGGCCCAGGTGCTGGGAGCCTATGACTGGCCAGAGGAGAGAATCCTGGGCCCCAAGTGTAGGGGCAATCAGGCAGGCAGAGGGGGTGAGGGGCAATCAGTCAGGCTGGCACAGAGGTTAGGGACGATCAGGTAGGCAGACAGGCAAGCAGTTAGGAGCCAGCAGTCCCAGATTGCGAGAGGTAGTCAGACATCCCCTGAGGAGTCCTGGATTGGAGAGGGTGCAGACTGGACTGAGGGAACCATGCTCCCTCGCTGCATGAATTTCATGCCGCGGGCCTCTAGTAGGAGATAAACAAATCCCAACAAAAATGGCTGTGGCCAAGGAGCAAACAGGAGGTTTGGGTTTCCTTGGCAATGGAGGAAGACAAGCTTCCTGCACACCCTGGCCAGCCCAGGCCTTCACTCAAGGCTACAAAATTTCAATTATAGAAGATAAATAAATCCCAGATCCCAGGGCCTCCACTTGGGTTGCTGGGGAGTGTGGCCAGCCTGCAAATCACCACAGGCCCTTTGCCCAGGCTGCCCCATGCCCCAAGATAACCCCCTCCCTGATCTGGGACACCCTTCAGGGCAAACCAGCTGGCCCCCACCCATGTAGCCAGCTTCTATCCTATCTATGCAAATTGACCATCACTCCAACACACAAGATGGCTGCCCCCATGTGGTCAAATATGGCTGCCCCAATGTGGACATAAGATGGCCGCCACAAGATGACCAGCAGTGGAGGGCAGTTGTGGGCCATCAGGCCAGCAGGGGAAGGCAGTTGGGAGGGACCAGACCTGCAAGGGAGGGCAGTTGGGGGCAATCAAGCCTGTAGGGGAGCACAATTAGGGGCGACCAGGCCTTCAGGAAAGAGCAGGTAAGGGTGCCAGGCCTGCAGGGGAGAGTAGTCAGGAGCAAACAGGCTAGCAGGGGAGCAGTTAGGCATCAATCAGGCTGGCAGGGGAGTAGTTAGGGGTGATCAGGCAGAAGCAGTTAGAGACAATCAGGAAGGCAAGCAGGAAAACAGTTGGGAGCCAGCAGTCCTGGATTGTGAGAAGGATGTCCGACTGCCCGGTTAGGCCCGATACTACTGTGATCGGGCCTAAACGGGCAGTCGGACATCCCTTGAGGGGTCCCAGATTAGAGAGGATGCATGCTGGGCTAAGGGACACCCCCAGCCCTGTGTACAAATTTCGTGCCCTGGGCCTCTAGTGTAAAATAAGATCTGTGGTCTCCCATTTTAACTATTTGATACTCCTCTGTATGTGCTATGTACACCAGCCTATTTTTGTCTTAGACGTTGGTGGTTTGGGGAGTTGAAATGACTGAACTGCTGAGTTCTAGAAAAGCCAGGTGTCACTGTAGTGAAATGTAATGAACAATTCTACAGAATGGCTGTAATCTGTTTTTTAAAAGGACACTCGCTGTGGTTCTTGTATTTACACTGGCACTATAACTGGCTCCTCACAGCATCAATCATGCAAAATGTGCTTAGACTTTCTATCATCTTGATAAGCATTTAGTCACCAACTCCTCATGTACCTCTCCTTTATTGGAAGTTCTTTTTAAAAATATATAGAAGCTTTAGAAGGTTTGCAATTTGAACTCATTACCAAATGGGCCAGAATAGAGATAACTATCTAAAAGTGTTCAAAATACTTGTGTCAATCAACTGATTGAACAGATAATTACTAAATCTCAAATGCATGAAAGCCTAGACCAAGTGGCTCAGTTGGTTGGTTAGAGCATCATCCCAATACGCCAAGGGTGCAGGTTCAATCCCCAATTAGGGCATATACAAGAATCAACCAATGAATGCATAGAGAAGTGGAATAACAGATCTCTCTCTCTCTCTCTCTTTCAAATCAATAAAAATAAATGCATGGAAATAACTAAGAAAGGTAGGAATAGTAAAAGGAGCAATGGAATAACCACCCACTTTCTAAAAATTTTTTCAGTAAATGCTCTATATTTACAGCTAACTCGTTCATTTATCCACATGTACTTAACTTATAAAAAGTACAGGACTCTCAACTACAGCCTGGAGTTGAAAAATAAGAAGATGAGAATGACCCTCCCCTTGAAAAGGGAAAATAAGATGCCCATACAAATAACAAAAGACAAAATATGAAACATATAGAAAAGAGGTACAGATACAACCTAAAGGAAAAAGCTATTACTTCCAAGTGGAAGAATTAGAGAGCTTAATGAATGAGATGTCCTTCTGGGCTTTAAAAGAAGGATAAGCTTGGAGCATGAGATTGTAGACTAGAACAGAGACAGTATGGATACCAGACAGATATAACACACACAAAGGAAGTGAGCTGGCATAGAGGGCACATGAGGAGAAGCAGAGGGAGAGGGAGAGAATCCTGGCTCAAATGTCAGTTTGAGACTTCATATGGCAAAGAGTGAGAATATGCCCACCACTGGTGAACGGAGATGTGAATGAGACAGATGTGTTTTGTAGTAACGAAGCAGTGTGTAAAATGGATAGCTTTTGAGAGTAGAGTGGAGAGCTCTGGTGATACCACTAATGTGGAAAGCTGGGCATTCACATGGTGCAGAGTTAAATTCAAGAAGCTGTGACTCTTAACAATGTGGCATGTAGGTTGAGAGTCTGAAGAACGTTGGTGAAGTAGGGCCAAAATCAAACTGCAAGTGGTTAGTGACAGTGAGGGAAATTATGGCAGTAAGCACAGGCTGCAGCTACAGTGAGTCTTGCAGGAAAGAGATGAGAGTTTATAATTAAGTGTGACTTAAGTTAAAAGAAAATATAAATAGCACCATATGAGTTAGGTATGAATTAGGAATAAAACTCAAACTTTTATTTCACTGCAACAAGATCAATCCTCCTAAGAAATCCTAAAAGAATGATTAAAACATGCCAGCTAGAATGGCTCAATTGGTTGGGCATCATCCTGGGTACTGATGCCAGTTTGATTCCTGGCCTGGACACAAATCTGGGTTGCGGGTTCGATCGCCAGTAGGGGTATGTATGGAAGGCAACCGGTTGATGCTTCTTTCTCACAACCATGTCTCTCTCTCTTTCTCTTTATAAGCATGTCCTCAGGTGAGGATTAAAAAAAGAAAAAAGAAAAACTTATTTTTTTAAAAAAAAGAACGAAGCACTTTATTTGACAGGATTTTGAACCTGACAATTACACATATGGATAATCCAGTTTGATCAGTTAGGATTAAATGGCAAAATAAAAATAAGTATATTTCCTATTATATTTATTCTGATTTTTGTACTTTGTTAATTTACTTGCTCTGCTTTGAAACCCTCTACTAACTTACAGCTAAAGAGTCTGCCTCAAAAAAAGATAATGGTTTGAGCAGACAGAGAAGCAACTAGAGGCTATGGGGTAGTAAAAATCAAATTGGATTTTTAAGTTAGCTATTTCTTTCCATTACATTCTCCAAAATTTCAAAGACTAACTTCTCTTTTGAGTGAAAAGCTGCCCATAACAGAGATCTGCTGTAAACTGTGGTAAGGCTATTTCCCTCTGGGTGAGGGTGCATAACACACTGAGATAACAAGCCACAGGGGAAACAACTAGACAGGCCTATATTTTAGTAGTCAGCTGCTCCAACTGCCCGGTTGTCCAAAGTAAGGCTTCATCATTTTGAAATCCAGTAACGAGATCTGGCTTTACATTTGCATCAAATGACTGGTTACTATTCCAGAGGACAAGTGAAATTATTTCCCTCGGTCTGGGGCTGGCAACAAATTGTAAGTGGTAAATCACAAATGCACTTGTCTTTCATGTTCACAGGTAGCAGTCCCAGGGAATTAGACCACTGGTAATTTCAAATATTGGTAAGCCAACTTTAAAAATAAAAATCCCTTGGAGATGCAAATAAATTCCAGATGTCATCCCTAATACAAATGCTCCCAATTCTTGTGGATGGCCTTTTTCTCCCTTTCAAATCTATTCTATCTCAAATAGTTTTCAGACATTGTCAAGCTTCTCTGTGAATGACCCAGTCATCTGTAATAAAGAGAGAATAGTAAAAGGAACATATTTGTACCAAAAGAAAGAAAGAGAGAAAGTTAGTTCGTTAGTTGCAGATTTTTAGTTAGCAATTGCCTAATGCAGTGGTCCGCAAACTGCGGCTTGAGAGCCAGTTTGCCGCTCTGTTGACTAATGAGTTTGCTGACTGCTGGGATAGGGGCTTAATCACAAGGAACAACAGCAGCTTGTAATTAATGGAATTGAAAGTCTAGATCATTGGTCAGCAAACTAATTAGTCAATAGAACGGCAAAACTGCGGCTTGCAGTTTGCTGACCACTGGCCTAATGCAATGCATAGATCCTTAGAGCCCAGGCAATTTACCTCCAGGTAGATCAGTAATTGGTTAAAACCCAAGATTAAGGAAGCCACAGTCCTGGGTCTGAATGAGTCAATGAACCCCATACCAAGAAATCATGTGCCACAAACTCAGAAGCCACCTTTTACAAATGAGTATTACCACTGGGAGGATAACTATTACATTACTATAAAAATAACCTTGTTTTAAAAGTGGATTAAATTTTTTTGTTTGTTAATCTTCACCTGAGAATAAATTTCCATTGATCTTTTAGAGAGAGTGGAAAAGAAAGGAAAAGACAGAGAGAAATATCGATGTGAGAGAAACACAACTGGTTGCCTCCTGCATGTGCCCTGACCAGGGCCAGGGCCTGGGAGGAGCCTGCAACCAAGGTAGGTGCCCTTGGCAGGAATCCAACCCAGGACTGTTTGGTCCACAGGCTGATGCTCTATCCACTGAGCAAAACCTGGCTAGAGAAAAATTGGATTAATTTTTAAAGTTTTTCAAAAACATCCTAAAAAATACAGAAAAAAAAATTTTTTAATCACCCCTCCCTTCCCACACTACCAAAAGAAAAAGAAAAACCAGCACACACAGTGTTGCTAATGATAACACAGACTGTTTTTCTAAGGAATAATTGCTAAGATAGAATCATGCTAAGTGACAGATGTAGAGACCAAAGCACAGAGAAATATTTAATATGATTACTCGGTAAGCAAGCATAGTACGTGATTTGTAAAAATGCCAGCCCTAGCTGGTTTGGCTCAGTGGATAGAGCGTAGGCCTGCAGACTCAAGGGTCCCAGGTTCGATTCCGGTCAAGGGTATGTACCTTGGTTGTGGGCACATCCCCAGTACGAGGTGTGCAAGAGGCAGCTGATCGATGTTTCTCTCTCACTGATGTTTCTAACTCTCTATCCCTTTTTCCTTTCTCTCTGTAACAAATCAATAAAAAAATATATTTTTTTAAATGCCATCTTCAATATAAGTCAAATTGCATTATTTGTAAAATGACTAATACCATTGTTAAGGAGACAAAATAATGTCTTAAAGATTAAATCACTTAAATCACCTATCCAAAGTCACTCAGGTAGAAAGTGACAGACCCAAGATGTAAATTCAAGCACAACTGGCTCTGAAGCCTGAGTTCTGAACCACCATTCCAAAGGTATCTTCCATTCAATGGATCCCATAGCAGCTCTCCAAACCTCTCGACAGATCATTCCCTTCCATTCAGTGCCCCTGTGAGGTCCCTTCCTCCTTTCTCTTGTTTAGACGATCACACCCTCTAACCTGTCTCCTTGCTGCCTGCCACCTTTCAACTCAGTCTAACCCATCCCCTACTTTGCTCCGTAGTCATATCTTTAACTCACAGGAGCAGACAGGCTCCAGCTTCAAAATCACTAACTAAAAGAACACCCAAAGATGGCAAGTATTACTCCTTAGGTCATATTTCTAGGTAGTAGCAAAATCTCCAGATGCCTTATTTTGTGCCTAAACTATAATTTATTAGTGTTAAGAGCAGAATGTATCATTTCTGCTAGTGAATTTAGAATCTCAAACAAGTACTGAGATGTTGTGATAGTGCTAAAATGTCTATAGTGCTGCCTCCACAGCTGGTCTAGTTTTTGTGCTCAGACACAAATATATGTTTACTTTCTTTCTTTCTTAAGTGTTTGGGGGTCAATAACTAATTTCATATATATAATAGAGACGTCAATATATAATGTTATACTATCACATATTATAGGTAAGCATATACCCTGTAATACATATTGTTTGCTAATAATCTGTATGTATATATAAAGAGGTAATATGTAAATTAGGCCAAGATGCTGTAACAGGTCACAACTGGACAGAAGGAGGTTGCACGTGCAGATGAGTCCTAGAGCAGAGACAGAGACAGAGTCAGGAGGGCCTGCCTGAGCCGGCAGGCGGCTTAGGTGCCTCTGGAGCAGACACAGGCAGCGGGCCTGGGGGATGCTATGAGTTAGGTGCAGGTCCTGACCCCCGTTGTGCCAGTCTGGCCTCCTGCAGCGCCAGTCTGGCCTGACTCCCATGGCGGCCAGCACTGCATAAGTCAGGCACAGGTCCCAGCCCTCCGAGGGATACCTCCTCACACAGTGGGAGGCGGGACGCCTCTGGGCCTCTAGTCTTATATATAACTAGAGGCCAGGTACACGAATTCATGCACCAGTGGGGTCCCTCAGCCTGGCCTGCAGGATTGGGCCAAAACCAGCTCTCCAATATCCCCCAAGGTGTCCCTGATTGCAAAGGTGCAGGCCAGGCCAAGGGGCCCCACTAGTGTGCAATTGGGGCTGGGGAGGGATGCAGGAGGTTGGCAAGCAGGGGAGGGAGCAGGGGAGGGCTCTAGGACATGTCTGGCTCATCTCACTCAGTTCCAATTGGCCAGATCCCAGCAGCAAGCTAACCTACTGGTTGAAGCATCTGCCCCAATGGTCAGTGCATATCATAGCAACTGGTTGACTGGTTGACTGTCCCCTGGTGGTCAGTGCATGTCACAGCAAGTGGATGAGTGGCCTTAGTATATCATTAGCATGTTACGCTTTGAATGGTTGAATGGCCCACTAGATGACCGGACACTTAGCATATTAGGCTTGTATTATATAGAATAATCTTAATTCCCTAATTACTGGGTACTGCCCCAAACCTATACTTGTTCTTATTCCTCCATGGTTCTTGTTAAAATGGCAGAAAAATAGAAGATGTTCAATAAAGTGATCAACTCCTAACTTTTCAAATTATGCTGAAATATGTTGTCACTAAATAGGAATCCTATCTAATAAAAGAGAAACATTCCAATTTACCACACCTCCACTATACCTACAAGCCATGCCCACAAGCCAGTCAGGAGCAAGTATGCAAATTAACCCAACCAAGATGGTGGTTAATTTGCATATCCCAGTGCAAAGTGAAGACTGAAGATAGCGTAGAAGGAAGCCAAGTGCTGCAGAAGGGAGGAAAGGTGCAGAGAAGCAAGCAACTGGGGCAGGAAGCAAGCAGGGCTGTGGAGGAGGGAGGCAGGCAGGGCAGTGGAGACTGCTGCAGGAAACTCTACTGCAGGAATCTTCTTGCAATGGGCCTCTATTGGTATTATAAGCAGCCATTTGCAGTAGGCAGTTAGATAGGCATGAGCAGAGTAGGAATAGAGTAGGAACCAGGGTGAGAAACCCCAGGTACCTAGCAATGGGCAAAATTGAGAAAAAAGGACCTGGTCCAAGGATGACCTTTCCTCCCCTAGGATATCCCTGGTCATGAGGTTTAGACATCCTAACTATTCATGCAGTTCAGACTCTCCCCTGATATTTCTACCCCTACCATATCGATAGTCATTGGTAGACCCTCCTTAGAGGAAGAACAAGGGGGCCAGAGAATCCTATCTAATAAAAAGATAATATGCAAATTAACCATTACTCTGTCATAAAGATGGCAGTGCCAATAGCAGCTGGGGCGCGTCACCCTGGCAATGAGCCTCAGCGTCCTGTGCACCCTGGCCCATGAAGGGAGGGAGGGCAGGTGGGCAGTCCTCTGGCCAGAGGCCGGCCAGGGTGCGGGACATTGGCGTTGTTGCAGGCCAGGCTAAGGGACACCCCCATGCATGAATTTCGTACACTGGGCCTCTAGTAGCTTCATAAGACTCCCATGTAAGTCAATGCAAGACCACTCCTTTAAGCTTTAAGTTCTTAGAACAATGAGGTTGACCTGCATCAAATACACAAAGCCTGGTTTCTGCTGACCACAGACAGTTTCAGCCAAACTAAAGATAAGATCTAGGCCTCAGTTGTGTTTAAGCTCCAGGCCCAGAAAAGCAGCAAGGCTGACATCAGAACCAGCTAAGATTCCTAACCATTTCTTCCCCTAATGGTGATCCATCAGTAGAGACCAGGACCCTGAAAGGACACACCTGGAAAAGTTGATGAATATTCTATTAGATCCTCTGCTGGGACCTCCCCTAAGAGGAGATAAAAACTGATGATCAAGGACTCAGTGCACTTTCTCTCTGTGCATCCATGCCTTATCCCTCTCCCTATCCCAAGTCTGTATATACTTGCTTTCTTTATCTTTAGTTCTAAGGGCCTTTACTTACCTCTGTAACTTGTTTCCTGAGCCAACACAGCCCAACCAGCTCACTTCTTCCTTGGCTCACTTTTCCTATTTCTATGACTTTCTAAACAAAACTTTTTCTTGCATTCAAGTCTAGCTCTGAATGCTTTCTTAGCCAGAACTCAAGTATCAAGGTAGCTGAATCAAGGTCCAATTGCTGGTAACATGCTGGTGCCATTTTGCTGCTAGCACATCTACTTCAGAGATGGGCAAAACAGGGGTTGGCAAACTACAGCCCACAGGCAAAATCTAGCCCACCATCTGTGCCAATAAATAAAGTTTCATTGAACACAGCCATGCTCATTAGTTACATATTGTCTAGGGCTGCTTTCATGCTATAACAGCAGGGACAGTTATAACAGAAACTCTCCATCCTACAAAGGGAGAAATATGCATTATTTGGCTCTTTAAAGAAACAGTTTGCTGATCCCTTGTCTACATTAAATAAAGGTCTTCTCTGGTATTTTCTACTAATGTTACTCTCTAATGGCAGGAGAATATTAAGTGTGTACTCCAGGAGAGTCATAAACCTGTTTGAGGAGCATAGATTTAAATAACTATTTGCCTCTTCAAATACTGTGGGGAAGTCATTAGTATGTCAATGATGCTGCCATTCCTCAAAACTTTACATCTGAATTCCTCATTTCCATCTCACAAATCTAACTTGTAAAAGAGCACAATCAAGCTACATAAAAACCACTTGAAAACACAGAGTACTGATTGGGCTTTACTTAGCAAACTATGACAGTAAGAAGATAGAAAAAATGATTAAAATTTCTCCTACACATTATGCCAAATCGTATCTGAAACAGTTTATATGAAAATGCTATTGTCTAAAGAAAATTTGAGTAAAATTAGAAACTCTAACTAAATGCAGTAAGATGTCCAAACATTTTCTGGATCCAAAACATCAAAAAGATGAATAATTTGAGGAGCATTTAAAATTGAAACACACAGGTCTGTCATAAGTGCATTATTACCATGCTCTTAATGAAGATTAATAAGAGCAGCAAGAAACTCCTAAGGTTGTGTTGAGCACCTAATATAAGCCCTCAAAGTAGCACTATTACAGTTAATACATTCACAAAATTGTAGTTTTATTCTAATCATATATTTATTTCTTTGATCAACACTTGGGATATTATTACCTTCATTAGCTACTTATTGAAAGGAAAAGAGCAAGGGAAATCAGACACTGTTGACCATATTTAGCTGGAAAGCAGAGGCCTGTGGGCTCCACCAGGAAGCTGCAGCTTCACACCAAGAAATTAGGAAATCGCAGCATTATCCCTCTAGAGGAATTGACAGTCTTCCCTTTCCCCATCAAGTACTGGATTGGGGGAGAGTGAGCAGGAGGAGAGGACAGGTAAAGTCAAAATAGTGCAGGGGGAGGTGCTTGACCCTAGAGGCCTGTCAGTGTAACCTGGGAAAGGGATTATTATTAGAGGTGAGCCCCATACAAGCACATGAGAGTTTAGGAAGCTGATTGGTGGTTTTGAGTATGATTCTGGTTCCTCCCAAGCCTGAGAACACATAACAGGTGAACAAAGAACTCTCTCTTTCTCACCATCAAACACCCTCCCCGCAACCCTCCTCTGACTCCAAATGCAAGCTCCTGGTAAGAGCTGGAGTACAGCAGAAAACCAATGGATTGCAGAGCCAGGAACACAAGCTAAGCAATAAGCTAGCTGATATGCTGGACTGGGACTGAACTTTAATATAGCACAAGATCTCTGTACATTGCCTCTATTTCTGGTCCTGATTTTCCATGTCAAGACAGAGATGGGACTCCTTTAATTTTGCTGCCTGAATAAATCATTGTCTCTGTGGTTTCTTGGAAATGCTTTTCCTCACAACATCGGCAAGAACCTCACTGCCACCAGCAACAGTGGTACTCTTTTACATTTTTTCAGCTTATAATAATTTTTTCTTTTATTCTAAAAGAAAATAATATAACTTATTTTCTTTTAGAGTTTTAGAGTGGGGTCTGTAAAACAAGAAAGAAAGTTAAAGAATCCTGAGGATACAAAACCTGTTTAAAGAAATAATGACAGAAAACTTCCCTGACTTTGGAAAGAAAAAAATAACACACGTCCAAGAAGTACAGAGAGTCTCAATCAAGTTAAACTCAAAAAGACCTACACCAACACACATAATTAAACTGGCAACATAAAAGACAAAGAAAGAATCTTAAAGGCTGCAAGAGAGAGATAGAAAGGTAACTACAGGGACCTCCCATTAGACCATCAATTGATTTCTCAACAGAAACACATCAGGCCAAAAGGAAATGGCATGAAGTATACAAAGGAATGAAAAGCAAGGTGCTGAATCCAAGAATACTTTAACCATCAAGGCCATCATTCACAATTGAAAGTGAAATCAAGAAGAAAAATGGCAGCGGTATAGACGGACATGTCCCGAGCCTTCTCCCTGAGCAGACAGAGAGAATAGTTGAGGGTCGCACATGGAGTGTTTGTTGGCGATTTAAGGGAAACTACACTCCAGGAGAAGGTGGGGGCCTGCTGGACAGGGCTTCCCTGACTGGGCAGCCCCCACTGCTGCCAGGTCCCAGGCCTGAGCCATCTTGAAGGGAAAACTGGGTGTTTACAGAAGCCTGGAAAGCTACAGCTGCAACACCCACTGAAGAGCTCCGAGCCCCAGAATACTGCTCCCCACTCAGCGCAACACTCGGATTCAGAGGAGCTCCATACGCCACATGGAAAGGTCAGATTTCGCCTGGGATAATGTGAGATCTCTGGTTCCACAGAACAAAAAGGTGCACACTGGGAGCTGGAGGACTGGGAAAAATCTCCACCTAGAGAAATCTGTGGCTATTGGGCAGGGAATGATCCGTGAATGTGGAAGGGGTCACTCAGAGCTGTTAACAGAGAGGATCTCTAGAAAGCAACCCATTTTGATCTGACGCAGAAGGACAGCCTGGGAGTTACTAAAGTATGCCAGCTGTTTGGACAGAAGTGGGGGAAGGGGACTGCGCAGACTTGCACTGTTTCCTCTTCAGATCCTTGCTTCTGATTGCTAAGTCCAATACAAAGGATCACCGAGTTGGGGCACCCTGGGAGACTGCAGGGGAAAGTTGTTTTTCTGGAGCATAGGGTCAGAGTAGGGAGTGACCAATGGAGAACCAGCTCAGGGGCAGCCCACTCCCACAAACCCAAACCGGTACTGAGTGCCAAAGGGAAAGCAGTATCTAAGCCCAGGCTACAGAGGACCTATAGTCTCAGAGGTGAATTCCAAAACACTGCCACCCAGGGGCTGACTCAAAAATTGAATCTAGTGTAATCACAAAAGAATAAAGAGATTAAGACGTACTGCCAGCTTAAAAACTAGTGGAACACAGGGAACTGCAATATTGTCCTGGACTGGGAAACAGGTGAGCCAAACAGATCAATAGAGGAAGTAAATGACCTTCACTACTGCAAACTCTTATTTTTTTTCCTTATTTTTAATTTTTTTTAATCTTTTACTTAAGAAACTATTTTTTTTCCTTTTTCCTCACTTGAATTTACCTTTTTAGTTATTACATTTTTATTTTCAATCATTATTATTACTACTATTATGTTACTTTTTTGGAAAAAAAAGTGTCGTTTTATTTTCTCTTTATTTTACTTTGGTATTAGAGTTCTACATTCTAATTTCATCTTTCCTTTAGCATCATTTTTTTCTATCTCAACTCTACCTTTATGCCTTCACTCTCTTCCTAACTTTCCCCTATTGTTGTCCTATATCTCTTACCCTTCTCCTATTCTTTCTTTTTACTCTGTTAAAATTTCATCCTACTTATACATCTAATTTCCAATCCCCTGCTCCAAGTCCAAAGATACCTCTCTCTTCTCTGTCTTCACTATCCAAAAAATTGTTTTTCTCTCTGTCCTTTTGTTGTTGTTTGCTTGAATGGTGATTATATTGATATTTTATACATTTGGGGGAGATTGATTTGCTTATTCTTGTTATTTTTGTTTGTTTGTTTCTTTGATTTTGTTTGTTTTTTTACTTCCATTTTACCTCACGTCCCTTGATATTACTTATTGTTTGTAGTTTGGATTAATCTCCAGGTACTTGTTGCTGGCATTTGTTTGGATTAGTGCTGTTCTATTGTAGTTATCTCTCCATATATATAATTTGTTCCCTTTCTCATTCTTACTCTCTTTCTCTTCTTTCTTAACTTTTTTCTTTTTCTTTTTTCTCTCTTCTCCCAATTTCATTTTGGCACTCCTTTCTTTTCTTCTATTTTACTCCCTTCTTTTCTTGCTTCTTTCTCTCCTATATCCTAATTTATCTCTCTCTGATTGTCACCTTTATTTGTGGCTATTCATATTGTGAATACATTTCTGTTGAGTATCTTGTGTGTTGTACCTGGCTGTGTTGTTTTTGTGCCTTTAAGTCAACACAGGAGAGAGAGAACTACATAACCAGACACCCAGAGAAGTGAGACCATAAGCAGACAAAGAAACAGCCCACATATGAAGGAAAAGCAGGCATACGAGAAAAGAAAGTAAACAAAATGGAGGCTAGCAACCTCTCAGAAAAATGTTCATAAGGTGGCTGAAAAGAAGGGAAGACAAATTTGACAACATGAGTAAGAACCAAGAGGAAATGAAGAAGAACCAAGAAAAAAGGAAAAATGACATTGCTGCTGTAAACAATTAAATAGAAAGCATCAAAATTAGTCTACAACAGTGGTTCTCAACCTTCCTAATGCCGCGACCCTTTACTACAGTTCCTCATGTTGTGGTGACCCCCAACCATACAATTATTTTCGTTGCTACTTCATAACTGTAATTTTGCTACTATTATGAATCATGTATCTGTTTTCTGATGGTCTTAGGCAACCCCTGTGAAAGTGTCGTTCGACCCCCAAAGGGGTTGCAACCCACAGGTTGAGAACCACTGGTCTATAAGAAGCAGAGGACCGCATCAGTGAGCTAGAAGACAAGGTAGGTAAAAATACCCAAGTACAGCAGCTTTAAAAAAAAAATTAAAATGTAAGAGGAGAGCCGAAGGGAGCTTTGGAATAACATGAAACAAAATAACATCCATATGATAGGGGTTCCAGAAAGAGTGGAAACTGAGCAAGGAATAGAAAACTGGTTTGAAGAAATAATGACAGAAAACTTCCCAGATATAAGGGGAAAAAGAACCCACACAAATCAAAGAAGTTCACAGAGTCCAAAGAAAAATGAACCCCAAAAGACATCAAGGTACATTTTAATTAAATTGGCAAACAGCAATGACAAAGTAAGAATCTTAAATGTGGCCAGAGAGAGACAGAAAGATATCTACGAAGGAACCACCATCAGACTAGCGACTGATTTCTCAACAGAAACTCATCAGGCCAGATGGAATGGAATGAAATATACAGAGTCATGCAAAGGAGGGGTCTGAATCCAAGAATACTGTACCCAGCAAGGCAATCAATCAAAATTGAAGGTGAAATCAGGAGCTTCACACACAAAAGAGGACTAAGGGAATTTATTAGCACCAAACCAGCAATGCAAGAAATGCTAAAGGGTCTGCTATAAAAAAATAAAATAAAATAAAGAAATTGGAAGCAAAGAAGATACACGGGGTAAAGAATAAAAATGACAATGAATAAGTACATATCAATAATAAATTTAAATGTAAATGGATTAAATGCTCCAATCAAAAGACATAGGGTAACAGATTGGATAAGAAAACATGACCCATAAATCTGCTGTCTACAAGAACCTGATCTCAGAAAAAAAGATGCACACAGACTGAGGATGAAGGGATGAAAAATGGTTTTTCAGACAAATGGAAATGAATAAAAAGCTGGGGTAGCAATACTTATAGTGACAAAGTAGATCTCAAAGTGAAGGACATAACAAAAGATAAGAAAGGCCACTTCATAATACTAAAGAGAGCAATCCAACAAGAAGAAATAACTCTAGTAAACATATATGTACCCAAAAAGGAGCACCCAAATTCATAAAAAAATTCCTGGAGGATATCAAGGGAGACATTGACAGCAATACAATCATAGTAGGAGACTTTAATACCCCATTACCACCACTGGACAAATCTTCTAAACAAAAAAATTAGAAAAGAAATATCAATCCTAAATCACTCACTAGACCAGATAAAATTAATTGACATCTTCAGAACATTTCACCCCAAAGTCACAGAATATACATTCTTCTCCAGTGCACATGGGTCATTTTCAAAGATAGACCATATGTTGGGACACAGACAAAGTCTATTCAAATTCAAGAAGATAGAAATCATATCAAGCATCTTCTTAGATCACAGTGGCATAAAACTAGCAATCAACTAAAATAAAAACAATACAAAGAAATTAAACACATGGAGACCAAACAGCATGCTATTAAACAATGAATGGGTTACCAGAGAGAGAAAGGAAGAAATATACAACATCATGGCAACAAACGACAATAAAAACACAATAATCCAAAATCTATGGGGCACAGTGAAATCAGTGTTAAGAGGGAAGTTCATAGCTCTACAAGCCTACTGCAAAAAATAAAATAAACAATGGTAATAAATTACCTAATCCTACCACTCAAAGACTTAGAAAGAGAAGAAGAAAAGTCCAGTGTAAGCAGAAGGAAGGAAATAGTAAAGATCAGAGTGGAAATAAACAATATAGAGACCAATGAAACAATAATAAAGATCAACAAAATCAAGAGCTGTTTCTTTGAAAGGATAAACAATACTGATGAACCTCTAGTGAGGCTCACCAAGAAGCAAAGAGAGAGGATTCAAATAAACAAAATCAGAATGAAAGAGGTGAAATAACAACAGAACGCACCGAAATACAAAGGATTGTTAAAAAATAGTATGAACAATGCTATTCCAACAAACTGGACAACCTGGAGGAAATGGACATATTCTTAGAAAAATATAACCTTCCAAAACTCAATCAAGAAGAATCTTAACATCTCAATAGGCCAATAACTATGGAAGAAATTGAAGCAGTCATCAAAAACTTACAGCAAACAAAAACCCAGGGCAAGACAGCTACACAGGGAGTTTTATCAAACATTCAAGGAAGAATTAAAACCTATCCTCCTCAGACTATTCCAAAAATTCAAGAGGAAGGAACACTTCCAAGCACCTTCTATGAAGCCAGTGTCACCTTTATACCAAAACCACATAAAGACAACACAATGAAAGAGAATTACAGGCCAATATCCCTCATGAACATGAATGCCAAAATCCTCAACAAAATTCTAGCAAATCGGATCCAGCAGTACATCAGAAAGATCATACACCATGACCAAGTAGGATTTATCCCAGGAATGCAAGGATGGTACAATATCCACAAATCAATAAACATGATACATCACATAAACAAATGGAGAGATAAAAACTATATAGTCATGTCAATTGATGCAGAAAAAGCATTTGACAAAATCCAACACCCTTTCTTGATAAAAACTCCCAGCATGATGGGAATAGAAGGTTCATGCCTCAACATCATAAAAGCCATATATGATAAACCCACAGTTAACATCATACTCAATGGGCAAAAACTAAAACCATTTCCCCTAAGAACAGGAACAAGACAGTGATGCCCACTCTCACCACTCCCGGTTGACATAGTACTGGAAGTATTAGCCATTGCAATTAGACAAGAAAAAAAAATAAAAGGCCTCCAAATTAGAAAAGAAAAAGTAAAGCTGTCCTTATTTGCAGATGACATGATTCTGTACATAAAAACCCCAAAAGATTCCATCAAAAAACTAATTGACTTCATAAACGAATTTGGCAAAGTAGCAGGATACAAAATTAGTGTCAAGAAATCTATGGCATTTCTATACACTAATAGTGAACTTATAGAAAAAGACTAAAAAAGCAATCCCATTTACCATCACACAAAAAAAAAATTAAGATACCTAGGAATAAATTTAATGAAGGAGGTAAAAGACCTATACATGGAAAACTACAGGACACTGAAAAAAGAGATAGGGGAAGACGTAAACAGATGGAAGAGCATATCATGCTCATGGGTTGGGAGAATCAATATCATTAAAATGTCTATACTTCCCAAAGCAATCTGAATTCAATGCACTCCCCCTTAAAATACCAATGGCATATTTCACAGACCTAGAAGGAACTCTCAAAAAAATTCATCTGGAATAATAAAAAGACTCCGAATAGCCACAGCATTCCTGAGAAAGAAGAATAAAGTAGGTGGGATCTCAATACCAGATTTCAATTTGCATTACAAAGCCACTGTTCTCAAAACAGCCTGGTACTGGCATAAGAACAGACATATAGACCAATGGAATATAATACAGAATACAGTTATCGACCCAAACCACTAAGTTCAAATAATATTTGACAAAGGAGGCATGAAGATAAAATGGAGGTAAGACAGTCTCTTCAATAAATGGTGTTGGGAAAATGGGACAGATACATGCAAAAAAATGAAACTAGACTACCAACTTACACCATACACAAAAATAAACTCCCAATGGATACAAGACTTAACATAAGACGGGACACCATAAAAATACTAGAGGAATCCACAGGCAGCAAAATCTCAGATCTATGCCAAAGGGACTTCTTCACTGATACTGCTTGTAGGTCAATGGAAGCTAAAGAGAAAATAAACAAATGGGACTACATCAAAATAAAAAGCTTTTGCACAGCAAAAGCACCCATCAACAAAACAACAAGAAAGCCCACGGTAGGGGAGAACATATTTGCAAATGTTATCACTAATAAAGGTTTAATCTCAAATATTTACAGGCAAATTATACAACTGAATAAAAGGAAGATAAATGATCCAATAAAAAAATGGGCAACAGGCCTAAACAGAATCTTTTTGAAAGAAGAGACACATGAAAACATGCATAAAGTCATTAATTATGCAAGAGATGCAAATGAAAACAACAATGCGATACCATCTCACACCTGTTAGAATGGCAATCATCAACAAATGACAAGTGTTGACGAGGATGCAGAGAAAAAGGAAGCCTTGTGCACTGCTGGTGGGAATGCAGACTGTTGCAGTATGGAATTTCTCAAAAACTAAAAATGGAGCTCCCATTTGACCCAGTAATCTCACTCCTAGGAATATATCCTAAAAAAATAGAATCACCAATCAGAAAGGATATATGCACCCTTATGTTCATAGTGGCACAATTTAAGATAGCTAAAATTTGGAAACAGCCTATATGCCCATAAGCAGATGACTGGATCAGAAAACTATGATATATTTACACAATTGAACGTTATGCTGTCATAAAAAAGAAGGAATTCTTACCATTTGCAGCAACCTGGATGGAACTGGAAAGCATTATGCTAAGTGAAATAAGCCATTCAATGAAAGAAAAACACCACATGATCTCACTCATTTATGTATAATAAATAACATTATAAACTGAAGAACAAAAAGATAGATACAGAGGCAATAAATCATCAAACAGACTGTGAAACTACAGCAGAAAGGTGGGGTAGATAAGAGATCAACCAAAGGACTTGTATGTATGCTTATAAGAAAAACCAATAGACACAAGACACTGGGGGGTTAGGGTATGCATGGGAATGGGGGGTGTGTGGCAATGGGAAGATATGTACATATGTAACACATTCATTAAAAAAAAGAAAAAGAAAGTGAAATCAGGAGCTTCACAGACAAAAAAAGGCAAAGGGAGTTTATTATCACCAAACAAGCTATGCAAGAAATGTTAAAGGGATTGTTGTAAAGGGAGGAAGGAACACAGACATAAAGAATAAAAATAAAGGGAGAATCCAAGATGGCGGCATAGGTAAACACCTACACTGCTGCCTCGCACAACAATTTCAAAACTACAACTAAAAGACAGAATGGGCATCATCTAGAACCACAGGAAAGCTGGCTGAGTGTAAGTTCTACAGCTAGAAGGAAAGAGAGGGGCTCACAGAAACCCAGAGGAGCTGCAAAAAGCTGAGGTACGGAGACGCAAGCGCTGAGAGAACGGGTGCCGGAGTACCTGGCTGGCTTTCTCTGGCGGGAGGGAAACGGAGACTCCCAACGGCATTGAACCCCTTATCTTACGACACTAAACCCCAGATCCAGCCGAAACTCATACGGGGGGAGTTTGCACTGTGAAAAGGGAGAGGTGCACGGAAATTTAAGGGAGTCGCAAAAGATCAGAGGGCTAGTGGCGCGCATGGCACTGCGCAGAGGACAGATTGCTGATTGTGCCGCTGGCTTTCGAGAGTGGGCGGGAGACAGACCCTCCCAACTGTGCCACTTCTGACTCCACTAAGCCCCTGTTTCTGGCAAAACCCTGGAGACCTAGACTCGTGTGGTCCTGGTGTGCAGGGGAGCTGGAAAGGCAGCGGTCTAGTGGCACTACGGGCGTGCGCGCACAAGGACCGCTCTAGCTATTACCCAGTCACGTGAGATTCAGGGGCCGTGGAGGGCAGGGCCGACTGGAAGGCAAGGCAGTCCCTTAAGCCCTGAGACTCCAACCATCCCAAGCTCAACAGAGGCTTCTTCGGTTTTGCAAGTCTGGTATGATAAGGCTGAATTCAACACAGAAGTTTCCCCCGCATAGTGAAAATGCCGAGACAAGGGAAGGGATCACAAACAAAAGAAATGGAGGAAAAAAACAACTGGATATAGAGTTCAAAACCACGCTTATAAGGTTTTTCAAGAATATGCTAAAAAAGATGGATAAATTTATCAAGTCCCAAGATAAGATGCAAAAGGACCAACTAGTGATGCAAAAGATCCAACTAGAGATGATGGATAAATTTAGCGAGTCCCAAGAGGAGATGAAAAAGGACCAACTAGAGACACTGACTGAAATAAAAAATATTATACAGAGTCCTAACAGCAGACTAGAGGAAGGCAAGAATCAAGTCAAAAATTTCAAATATAAAGAAGCAGAAAACACTCAATTGGAAAAGCAAAAAGAGAAAAGAATCCAAAAAAAATGTGAAGATAATTTAAGGAGCCTCTGGGACAGCACAAGCGTACCAATATCAGAATTGTGGGCCTGCTAGAAGAAGCGAGAGAGCAAGATACTGAAAACCTATTTAAAGAAATAATGACTGAAAACTTCCCACATCTGGTAAAAGAAATAGACTTACAAGTCCAGGAAGCACACAGAACCCCATATAAAAGGAATCCAAAGAGGACCACACCAAGACACATCATAATTAAAATACCAAGAGCAAAAGAAAAAGAGAGAATATTAAAAGCAGCAAGAGAAAAACAGTTAATTACCTATAAGGGAGTACCCATACGACTGTCAGCTGATTTCGCAACACAAACGATGCAGGCCAGAGGGGGGTGGCAAGAAATATTCAACGTGATGAATAGCAAGAACCTACAACCAAGAATAATCTATCCAGCAAAGCTATCATTCAGAATTGAAGAGCAGATAAAGAGCTTCACAGATAAGAAAAAACTAAAGGAGTTCATCAACTCCAAACCAGTATTATATGACATGCTGAAAGGTACTCTTTTAGAAGAGGAAGAAGAAAAAGGTAAAAGCCAAAAAATTATGAACAACAAATACATATCTATAAACAAGGGAATCTAAAAATTAAGGGAATTAAAAATTTGATCAACAGAATAAACTGGTGAATATAATAGAATCAGGAGCACAGAAAGGGAGTGGACTGATAATTCTCAGGGGGAAAGGGGTGAGGGGTGTACAGGGAGAGACTGGACAAAAATCATATACCTATGGATGAGATCAATGGGAGGGAGGTAAGGGCAGAGGGAAGGGTGGGAGCTGGGTGGAGGAGAAAAAAGAGAAACAAATGTAATAATCTGAATAATAAAAATTTAACTTAAAAAAAAGAAAAAGAAAAAAAATTCCTGAGGAATATTTACAAATAAAAGAATAAAGAAAGGAAAAAAAAAGAATAAAAATAAAGAATAAGTACAGGCAACAAACATGTACTTATCCTATCTAATAAATAGAAAACATGCTAACTGACTGTCATTCCCTCACAAAGATGGAAGTACCCACAGCCAATAAGGAGGGAATATGCTAATTGACTGTCACGCCCACAAAGATGGCAGTGTCCACAGCCACAAGATGACAGCGCACAGTCCCCTTAGCCCCGCCGGGGCGGCAGGCACATAGCACGGCCAGGCTCAGCCCTAGGAGGGTCTAGCCACTCCAAGTGTCTACCTCCAGGGTCCCCCAGTTCCCTCAGTCCCCCAGCTGCCCTGGACCAGCCCGAGGCATAGGCAAGCCTCAGAAGGCAGTTGTGCAGCCTCCCAGGGCAGGCCTAAGATGCAGTCATGCCTCGGATGGCAGCTGCCCTACTGCCCAGGGCCACCCGAGGCTCAGATAACCAGGTTTGGCCAAGGCTTATACTGCTGGCAGTGGTAGCAGCAGAGGTGTGATGGAAGCATTGCCTTCCCCTTATCACTGGGTCTTCTTTTGCTCCTGAGGACTCCCAGACTGTGACAGGGGGCAGGCCGGGCTGAGGGACCCCTCTCCAGGGCATTAATTTTCATGCACTGGACCTCTAGTCAATAATAATCTTAAATGTAAATGAATTAAACACTCCAATCAAAAGATACCAAGTAGCTGAATGGATAAGAAAACATGACCTATATAGATACTGTCAATAAGAGGCCCACTTCAGAACCTGGGTTCACACAGACTGAAAGTGAAGGGATAGGAAAAAAATTTTCAGGCAAATGGAAATGAAAAAAAAAAAAAAGCTGGGGTAGCAATACTTATATGTGACAAAAATGACAAACACATCAAAATGAAGACCATAACAATGATAAAGAAAGCCACTTCATAATACTAAAGAGATCAATACAACAATAGACTATAATTCTGGTAAACATATATGCACCCAATACAGAAGCATTGAAATATATAAAAAAATCTTCTGGAGTAAATCAAGGGAGAGATCAATAGCAATACAATCATAGTAGGGGACTTTAATATCCCATTGACATCACTGTACAAATCTTCTAGACAAAAAAAAAAAATCAACAAGGAAACAGTAATCCTAAATGACACTCTAGAACAGAAAGAACTAATTGGCATCTTCTGAACATTCCACCCCAAAACTACAGAATATATATTCTTGTGAAGTGCACATGGGACATTTTCTGAGTTAGACCACATGTTAGACACAAGCTAAGTCTCTACATATTCAAAAAGATTGAAATCGTATCAAGCATCTTCTCAGGTCATACTGGCATGAAATTAAAAATCAACTACAATAAAAACCATTCAAAAACAATCAACTACACAAAGGCTATACAGCATGCTAATAAACAGTGAATGGGTTACCAAGATATCAAAGAAGAAATAAAAAACATCATGGCAATAAATGACACAACAATCCAAAATCTATGGGACACAGTGAAAGCAGTCCTGAGCAGCAAGTTCATAGCACTACAATATTTGCATACCAGTAATTGTAATACAGCAGAAAAACATACTGCAAAACAAAAAACACATGATCACATCAATTGATGCAGAAAAAGGATTTGACAAAATCCAACACTCTTTTTTGATAAAAACTCTCTCGGCAAAGTGGGAATAGAGGATCCTACCACAACATAATAAAAGCCATTTATGACAAACCTACATCATACTCAATAGGCAAAAATAAAACCATTTCCCCTAAGAACAGGAGCAAGATAGGGATGCACTCTTTCACAACTCTTGTTCAATATAGTACTGAAGAACTTAGTCATAGCGATCAGACAAGAAGAAATAAAAATCATCCACATTGGAAAAGAGGAAGACTACCCAAAGAATCTACAGATTCAATGCAATCCCTATTAAAATACAAAGGCACATTTCACAGACCTAAAAAAACTCTCCCAAAATTTATATGGAACCAAGAAAGACAATGAATAGCTACAGCAATCTTGAGAAAGAACAAACTTGGAGGGATCACAATATCAGATATCAAGTTATACTACAAAGCCACTGGACTTAAAACATACTGATACTGGCACAAGAATATGCATATAGATCAATACAACAGAACAGAGAACCCTAAAATCAACCCAAGTCACTATGCTCAATTAATATTTGACAAAGGAGGCAAGAGCATACATTGGAGCAGAAACAGACTCTTCAAAAAATGGTGTTGGGGAAATTGGACAGGTAGACCATGCAAAAATGAAACTAGACCACCAACTTACACCATACAGAAGAATAAACTCAAAATGGATAAAAGAATTAAATGTATAATGTGAAACCATAAAAGTTCTAGAAGTCATAGGCACCATAATCTCAAACATTTTTTGTAGCAATATGTTTACCAATACATCGCTTACTACCCTTTACGTCTTTGCACACAATATGCCACAACTGTCTAATCCTCAAAGCTCCCACCTACACAGTAACATTTAATCTAGTCCAGAGGTCGGCAAACTCATTAGTCAACAGAGCAGCAAACCACAGCTCACGAGCCGCATGTGGCTCGTGAGCTGCGGTTTGCCGACCACTATCCTAGGATAATGGAAACTAAGGAGAAAATAAACAAATAGGACTACATAAAAATAGAAAACTTCTGCACTGCAAAAGAAGCCATCAATAAAATAACAAGAGAGCCCACTACATGGGAGAACATATTTACCAATGATACATCTGATAAAGGGTTAATCTCCAAAATATATAGGGAACGCATACAACTTAACAATAGGAAGACAAACCAATTAAAAAATGGGCAAAGGACATAAATAGACACTTCTCCAAAGTGGATGTACAGATGGCCGAGAGACATGCTAAAAAAAATGCTCAAGGTCACTGATAATCTGAGAGATGCAAATTAAAACAACAATGATCTGTCAGAATGGCTACCATCAACAAATCAACAAATGACATGTGCTGGTGAGGATTTAGAGAAAAGGGAACCCTTCTACACTGCTGGTGGAAATGCAGACAAGTGCAGCTATTATGGAAAACAGTATGGAATTTCCTCAAAAAATTTGATATAGAACAGCCATTTGAGCCAGTAATACCACTTCTAAGACTATAACCTAAGAAACACGAAACACCAATCAAAGAATTTATGCATTCCTATGTTCAAAGAAGCACAACTTACAACAGCTGATCTGGAAATAGCCCAATTGCCCATCAGTAGACATGTGGATAAAAAAGCTGTGGTATGTTTATATCATGGAATACTATGCAGCAGTAAAAAATAAAAATATCTTACTATTTGAGACTGCCATGCTAAATGAAGTAAGTCAGTAAGACAAAGACAAGTATCACACAATCTCACTCATATGTGAAATCTATTTTACAAAATAAACTGATTGAGAGACGTGGAAAAATGGAATAGACTACAGAATATTAAAGTGAAGAAAGGGGAGGGTGGTAGGTGGGAGGTAATCAACCAAAGACCTTGTATGCATATGTGTATAATCCATGGGCACAGACAATAGGATGGTGAAAGCCTGGGGCTGGGTTAGGGGCAGGCAGGATGGGATAAATGGGGGGAAAAAGGGAGACATAAGTAATACTTTCAACAATAAAGTTTTGTTTTTTTTAAAAAAGAAGCATTATACACTTAAAGCTGTGCATTTTATTTTATGTAAGTTTAATAAAAATATGTAAAAAAAATAAATGGGCAAAGGACCTAGATAGACAACTGCACCAAAGAGGACATATAGACGACCAAAAGACATATAAAAAATACATAACATCACTAATCATCAAAGATGCAAATCAAAATGACAATGAGATCACCTTACACCTGTCAGAATGGCAATACATCAACAAATGACAAGTGTTGGTGAGGTTCTGTGTGGAGAAAAGGGAACCCTAGTAAACTGCTGGTGGGAATGCAGACTGGTACAGCCATTACGGAAAACATTATGGAGTTTCCTCAAAAAATTAAAAATGCAACTCCCATTTGACCAGTAGTCATACTTCTAGGAATATATCCTAAGAAACTCGAAACACTCATCCAAAAGAATATATGCAACCCTATGTTCATAACAATGCAATTTATAATAGCTAAGATTTGGAAATAGTGTAAGTGCCCATCAGTAAATGACTGGGTAAAAAAAATTGTGGTACATTTATACAATGGGATACTACATGGCAATAAAGAAAGAAAGAACTATTTACCATTTGCAACAGCATGAATGGACCTGGAGAGTATTATGCCAAATGAAATAAGCCAGTCAGAGAAAGATAAATATCATATGACCTTACTCAAATGTGGAATCTAATGAACCAAATAAACAGATGAACAAAAATAGACCCAAATACATAGAAATATAAACAGGCTGCTGAAGCTCAGAGGGAAGGCAAGAGAGGGTGGGTGGGAAGAAATCAACCAAGGAATGTGTGTGCATATACGCATATCTCGTGGATATAGACAATGGGATGGTGAGGGCAGCGGCAGGAATGGGAGCAGATTGGAAGAGGTTAATGGAGGGAAAAGGAGGACCTATGTAAGGAAGACTCTAAACAATACAGATTTTTAAAAAAGATTAAAAAAAGAAGTGGCAATATTCCACATAAATAAATAAATAAATAAATAATAAAGTATCCTGGGAAATCATCATATTCTTTCTCTCTAAGAAAATCTAGCTAGATACACTTGTTACTGAGTATCCCATTAAACCTGAGTGTGACTGTTTTTCACTTTGAATTTGGAGTTTTGTGTCACATAAACAGTTACAAACACTCAATGGATATAAAATTCAGTGACATAAACAAGAATGGTATTAAAACATCCATGTAGAGTTCCCTCACATTTTGCTATGAAAAATGCAGTGACTATGCATTCAATTGCAGGATCTGAATACCTAATCCCAGAATACTTAAACCTAGAGGATTATCTATATAAATCAAATGCCTTCAGTTTAGAATCTTCAAATTTACTTGCTAAAGTCATTCTAAAAATATAATGAGATCTTGCTTATCTGCTTATCAATCCCAGAAGTTTGTACACATGAAATGAGCACAATGCTGTTGTTTTTTAAAAATCACTACATACCTATGAATTTATCCTAAGGAAATAAATTGAATTTCTACATATATTTACCTTCAAGAATATTCAGCAAAATATATTTATAAAAATATTATTTTTAAAAGCAAAACAAACAAAAATGACTAAATAACCAACAAGAGAACTGGTTAAATATTATATTCTAGAGTCCTGGTACACAGATTTGTGCACCGTTGGGTCCCTCAGCCTGGCCTGCAGGGATTGGGCCGAACCAGCAGTCCAACATCCCCCATTTATAAATACATTTTTCTTATTCAAAAACACATAACAAGAACAACTGGGGTGGCATTTTGGGGGCTGGAACAGATTAACGGCATTTCAATTTATTTCAATGGGGAAATTTGCTTTGAGATATGAGCAACTTGATATACGAGCAAGGTTATGGAATGAATTAAACTCGTATCTCGAGGTACCACTGTAGTCAGAAAGAACTTAAGAACTACAGACAAAGGAAAGTGATAATGCAAAGGTCTTGAGGCAAGCACGGGTGTGAGGGGTTCCAGGAACTATGTACGGTCAGAGAATAGTACACCAGTAAAGGAAAGATCAGCAGGAGCTAGAATGTGCTAAATTTTGTAGACCAAAATAAGTATTCCAAATTTTATTCTTAGTATAATGGAAAATCACTGAAGGCTTTTAAGCAAAGAAGGATATGATCCAAATATATTTCAAAAAGATCACTGCTGTTGTCAGGGGTAAGAACATGCAGTCAGAGGCTACTAGGGGAAAGATAATGGTGACCTGGATTACACTCCCTTTCTGTTCCACATACCCAACCTGCACTGGAAAGAATACAGAATGAAGAGTGAACACACTATAGGAGGTACACCAGGACAAGAATTGAATCAAAAAGCCCTCAACTTCCTAGTTCTATTCTGAACCAACTATGGAATCTTGGCAAGCACTCCCTCCTTGAGCCTCAGTTCCTTTTAAGTATAACTAGAGGCCTGGTGCATGAATTTGTACACAGGTAGGGTCCTGAGGAGGGTGGTGGGAAATGGAGGGGGAAAAGGGGAGAGACACAATCAGCCCTCTGGGTAGGCGGTGGGATACCCTTGCAGGCTCAAGATCTGTATCTGTCCCACTGACATTCGCACTAGTTGTTGGGAGCCGCCTGGCAGCCACTTTTATATTATTTCTTCCTTGCAGAGCATCTAGGAAAGGGAAGCGGGCACAGTGCCCGAGGCTGACATCCAGGAGGCTGGCGGCACTGTCAGGATCGTACTGGCAGCACTGGTCTGTTGGTGTCGGTGTTTGGCCTGTTCTCTAAAGATTGGATCTAAACTACTGAGGGAGTGAGTGGCTGCCGCTGGGCTGGTGGGCCACCAGGACGAGTCAGTCAGCTGAGTGGTGCTCCTGTTGTGGGAGCTCACTGACCACCAGGGGGCAGGCAACTCCTGTACTGAGCATCTGCCCCTTGGTGGTAAGTGTGTGTCATAGCAACTCGACGTTCTGGTCCTTCAGTCTCTTAGGCTTTTATATATATACTAGTGGCCTGGTGCACAAAATTCATGCACAGAGGGGTGGGGGTTCCCTCAGCCCAGCCTGCACCCTCTCCAATTGGATATCCCTCTCGTAATCTGGGACCATAGGCTCCTAACCACTCACCTGCCTGCCTACCTGCCTGATGGCCCCCTAACCCCTCTGCCTGCCTGCCTGATCACCTCTAACTGCCTCTGCCTGCCTATCTGATTGCTCCTAACTGCCCTCCCCTGCTGGCCTGGTTTCCCCTTACTACCCTGCCCCCAACAGCCCTCCCTTGCTTCTGATCTCACCCCCAGCCGCCCTCCCCTGATCTCATCCCCAACTGCCCTCCCCTGTTAGGGGCAATTAGAGAGGCAGAGGCATTGAGGGGCAATCTGGTCAGCAGGGGAGAGTAGTTAGGTGTGAGATCTCATCTCCAACTGCCCTCCCCTGCTGGCCTGGTTACCCCCAAATGCCCTCCCCTGCTGGCCTGATTATTACCCCCAAAACCCTCCCCTGCCAGCCTGATCTCACCCCTAACTGCTCTCCCCTGCCGACCTGATTGCCCCTAAATGCCTTTGCATGCCCTCCCCTGCTGATCTGATCTCGCCTAGTTGCCCCAACTGCTCTCCCCTGCCAGCCTGATCTCTCCCCCAATGGCCCTCCTCTGCCGACCTGATTTCACCCCCAACTGCCCTCCCTTGCCAGCCTGATCTTGCCCCCAACTTCCCTCCCCTGCTGGCCAATTTGGTTCTGATTAATTGGTTTCTATGCCAATCAGTGTCAAAAGCTCTGCCTCCTAGGCAGCCATTGGCTCCTCACAGTTCACCCAGATTTGGTTCTGATTGATAAGTTTCTATGCCAGTTAGTGTCGCCGGGCCTATCTCTGGGTCTGATCAGAGAGGTGGGGATGATCAGTAGTCCCCAAGGAGGCCTGGAGAGAAACAAAGACATGGCTGCTGGTGAAGCCAAGAGAGAAAGAGAGAGACAACAGCTGATCAACAGCTGACATGGAGGCTGTGAATCAGACCCTGCCTCTCTCTTCTGGCCTCTCTCTGGGCCTAATCCGCAGCCTCCTCAGCAGTCAGAGCTGGGTTGCCACATCTGCACCAGCGGCAGTCAGAACTGGGTCGCCTGACTGCAGGACTGACTTCCGGTGTTCAGTCGAGCCTTCAGTCATTCATTACAGACCCTTGGTTTTTATATATTAGGACTACAGGCCCGATACATGAAATTCATGCAAGGGGATTGGCACTTGCAGCTGTTGCTGCATTGGCTGAACCTTGCAGCCCCTCATAGCCTCAGCTGGTCCTCAGAGACTCAGCCAACCCCCACAGCTCCTCGCAGCCCCATCTCAACAGTCATCTGGACAGTCATTCTGCTGTTTGGTCTAATTAGCATATTAGCTCTTTATTATATAGGTATATAGATTAGAACAAGAGCTCTACCCTACAGGATTACTCTAGAGCAGTGGTTATCAACCTTTTTAATGCCACAACACTTTAGTACAGTTCCAATGGTCTTAGTGACCCTTTTAGCAGTTCTCAACCTGTGGGTTACCACACACAGGTTGAGAACTGCTGCTGTAGAGCCTAAGGCCATCAGAAAACACAGATATTTACATTATGATTCATAACAGTAGCAAAATTACAGTTATGAAGTAGCAACGAAAATAATTTTATGGTTGGGGGTCACATACAACATGAGGAACTATATTAAAGGGTCGCAGCATTAAAAAGATTGAGAACCACTGCTCTAAGGCTTAACTGACTATGCAAAAGAAATACATCCAATTAAAGATATACCCAATTTAGAAAATACACCCAAAACAAAAACAAAATATATATCATGATTAGTTTTGTTCCTCTTTAGGGTGAAGTTGTTTTGTGTTGTTTTAATGAATATGTGTTAAGCTTGTTAAATATACTCCAACCTACACAGAATACAGCATAACCCATCTACTTCTGTTCCATGGCACTTTACTTGCTGGGAAGCCTTCACTGTTGTTGCAGATAAAAGTCTTCCTCCAGAGGCCCATCTCTGGGGAGCAAGTGTTATTTTTAAAAAGGTTTTTTGCTAAAGAAGCTCAGGACAGGGAATGTAATGACCTGCAGAAAAGCAGTGAATATTTTGCTATAAAAACAGGTTTATGGAGCAAATAACATGAGGCTTTACTTTAGGAGATATTTTGGCAAAGTTCATGACAAAATTATCCTTTCTATATGCTTAAAAACTTCTGCTGAGATTTATAAATTATATTCAAATTCCACTTGAGAAACACAACACTTTGGTCTTGCTGAAGGTAAAGACATCCTGTACACATTAGACTCACCACTTTTCTGAAGCATATTTGTAGTAAGTTAATTAAATGGTTGTGAAAAAGCAAATTCTTCTGAGACTTTTCTGGAAGCCCCTGACAGCAGCCCATTTAGAAAAGTAGTATTTTAATTACCTTGATATTTCATTAATGTTTTTGCTAACTTTTTATATATAATTGTGTCACACCAGCATGGCCAAGGGTGAATCCGAGTGGGGTGGTGAAGTATTAGAAAGGACAGACAAGAGAATGAAAGCTGGGATTCGGTGGGATGCTGCTTCCCTGATGGGGATCCAGCAGCACCACGGACTGCAAGCCAAGTTTTTATTTTATAGAAGATGCCATGAGGCAAAGTAAGGGCATGCTCAAGATGTTTACAAAATTCTCGTGGGTTTCGATCCTACTCAATTACATGCACCTGATCAAGCTTTGTTTACTTGCAGCCTATATCACTTAGGCATGTGGGGCCATGTGTTCAGACCATAGGTTCAAGCTTACAACTATATCTGTTGGCTAAAATTGTATTGGGAGGGCTCTGTCCTGCAAGCTGGGACTTGCACATGGAGATGAGAGGTCTGTGCCTCTCATCAGTCCAAGCTTGAACCTGTCCAAAACACTGTAGCTGTGCCCCACAATAATTACATCACACTTCTTAAAATTTTCTAAGAAAGCATTAACTGAAGGAAAAGTAGAATAATATGTCTTTATTTACTAGTCAGATAATGAAGAAGAAAAAAGACCTTCCCCAAGTATATTGGCGCATATATATCCTCAACAGAAAAATATTTTGTTCTACTGCTTAATAAAATATCATATTAAAAAGCCAAAGATAGCAAATAAAAAATATTTAAATCAATGTCATATTACTAGTATGTTGTTATAGCTATAGTATTGAATAAATATGAGGAAATCTAATTGTTTCCCTGAAATGTTCTGAAAATTATTGTACTTCAAATCTTATATTCAGACAGTGATACAATGTAAACAATACCTGTTGTAAATTGCTATACATGGCACACATTCACATAAATTTATGTCTCCTGAAAAGGGTATTTAGGATTATTTTATACAAAGACAAACATAAAATTCTTCCTCCACTACCTGTTAAGTGAAGGAAATGCAATGAAAAAAACAAACTTTACCATTCTAAAAACCTTTTATCTTTATATTGTATTTAAAGCAAAAGCAAGAGGAATCGGAACTGTATTTTATTATTTATATAAAATTATTGGAATATTATAAAAAGAACCTATCACCCAGATTTTCTTTCTAATTTAATTCTCTTTAGGACTGCAAAAGAGAACTGAGTGACCTTGTGGGAGAAAGGGGGAGGAGAGACAATAACCCAAAAGCAAAGAAGCAAAAAAAGCACACATTCAAGAATCGATTTTCAGTTATTTTTTATTGTAATTTTTTTTCTATGTACAGGATAATGCACTTACTACAGTTTGCTTAAAAATCAGTACTTTTAAAATATCATTAGATATAGAATAAGAGAGTCTCAGCAAAAGTCAAAACCAAGAGATTTCTTAATTTTCTCTTTTATCCCTCTTGAAAAATATACAAAACTAAAAGAACGTTCCCATTTTGTGTTCTACTCTATCTGCCTATTTGGGGAATTATGGCACCAATAATTCTAACTGAAGTGACAGAACTAACCCATTTATTTTTTGCACAAAACATAACAGTTTGGTCACAAGAAGTGCTGACCAAGCTCAGGATATACCATTTCTTCTTTTGTCTCTCATCCTGAAGTCTATCCAATATTTGAAAATCAGAGTATATAAACATTAACTTAGTTCTTACAAAGAACCTAAATTTAATTTACCGTATTTTCCGGCATATAAGACAACTTGGCGTATAAGACAAACCCCCAACTTTTCCAGTTAGAATATAGAGTTTGGGATATAATTGCTGTATAAGACTACCCCTCTCCCAACACATACAAATAAAATTTAAAAAACATCATATTTGATTTCATATGGTAATTTTAATTCAAATGCTTATGACATGTAGGTTACTTGTATAGCACCACCCTTGCTGCTTTCATATGGTCGCCACATATGGTGGGGATGTGGCCACGGCTGTTTTTGAGCTCTTCCCACCAAATGCGGTGACCGCAGATTCTCCAGTCCAGCTTGGAAGTTTCAGCACCCACCCTATAAGATGACACTCAGTGTATAAGATGACCCCTGACTTTTGAGAAGATTTTCTTGGGTTGAAAAGCTGAAAAATACGGTACCTATGAAAAACTAATGTAATTATTTCTCTTGAGGCAATCTCACAAACTTACTATAACCTAGAAAACTTAGTATATCTATATATATAAAAGCCTTGTATGCAAAGTGTCCCCTTGGGAGTTTGACCAGCTGTGAGTTCAATAGCTCACTATGACATGCGCTGACAACCAGGGGGCAGTGCGGATCGAAGGAGGGCCACAGCTGGCAGCCAGGAAGGGAGGCCCCAGCTAGTAGCCAGCAGTCACTAATAATCCTACCTGTGCATGAATTTCGTGCACTGGGCCTCTAGTATAAAATATGTTCACATTTTAGAGAAGAAAAAGAAAGTAGTTAAACACATGAACTGAAGTGATATTGTGGTTTAGCATTCTAAAAGAAGGCTAACTCACTGAAATAAATTCCATATATTACTATGAATGTGAGATTGAATTTTATATCACAGTGAGCAAAAGATTAACAAACTATCATCTTTTTTAAAAAGATTTTTAAAATTGATTTTTAATAAGAAAGGAAGAGAGATGGGGAGAGAAAATATTGATATGAGAGAGAAACATCAATGTGAAAGCAGAACATCAATAGGCTGCTGCTGCTTCCTGCACACTCCCTAATGGGGATCCAGCCCATAACCTGGGCATGTGCCCTGACTGGGAATGGAACTGCAACCTTTTAGTGCACTGGATGACACCCAACCAACTGACCCATACCAGTCAAGTCAACAACTATCACCTTTAATTAACCAATACTGATCTGTTCTCTATGACAGCACTTGTGCAGCAAGAATGAGCTCTCTGCTTAGAGCTTTAAAAAGTTTAGGATAGGGTCCCTGTTGGCAAGCTTACTTACCACCTCGTATAGACTGAATTGCATCTGTCTAAAGTTCTTAAGTTGAAGCCCTAACCCTCAGTGATATTGTGTTGGAAGATGGACCTTTGGGAGGTAATTAGGCTTAGCTGAGGTCATAATCAGATTAGTACCCTTATAAGAAAGACATCAGAGAGGTGTCTCTCTCTGTTTCTGCCATGTGAGGACATAGCAAGAAGGAGGCAGTCTCCAAGCCAGAAAACTATCTATCCCTAGAGAAGTAAATCACACTTTAATCTTAGAATTCTCAGCCTCCAGTACTGTGTGAAACAAATTTCTGCTGTTTAAGTCACCCAGTCTACAGTATTTTGTTATGACAGCCTGAGATGACTAATACTCCAGCAAATCTGTGATCATGAATTATGATAAACATTTTTTCAGGCTTACTTTACTAATTGTATTTCCCTCTGTTGTCCATTCATCTATAAAAGTCTCAATGTTTGGGGGATAAAAATGAACAAGCATTTCATAAGGATACTAAAGGCCCGGTGTACAAATTTGTACACAGGTGGGTCCAGCCAGCCCACTCTGATGGGGGCCATTGGGCCAGGCTGGCTTGAGGGGAGGGGGCCAATCGGGGTCTTAGGCAACTCTTGTTGCAACCCACAGGTTGAGAACTGCTAGCAGGGTTGCCTAAGACCATTGGAAAACACAGATATTTACATTACGATTCATTAACAGTAGCAAAATTATAGTTATGAAGTAGCAACGAAAATAATTTTATGGTTGGGGATCACCACAACATGAGGAACTGTATTAAAGGGTTGTGGCATTAGAAAGGTTGAGAACCACTACTTTAAATAATCATCTATTCAAAAACACAAATTATATTTATTTCTTTGATACCATCACAAAACAATTGTATAAATATGCCAATCAATTGACTCAAAAACTGAGTTGAAATTTTTCTGTATTGTAATTTCTCATAAAAGACAGGACAGGTATAAAAATAGGACTTAAAATTCTTAACCACTTCTCTTTTTTGATATTTGGTTTTCTGTAAAGAATTATGATACGTATTCAATTTTAAAACAATGAGCCAAGAAATCAAATTAAGCCTTCAAGTAAAGGAGCACAGTGTATCTTCATGAAAAAGAAGTCCCCACTAACAGCCAATAAAAAGATGTTTAACAACTGGTATTAAATAGAACATATTTTAAGTTTTCAACATTAACTGATTTCATAAAAATTGCCAATTAATTTCTGAAGACAGATAAAGCTAAAGAAAGTTGAATGTTTATGTTTTACTTGGAAATAAAGCAAACAATATCATCTGCAAAAAAAAGGAGGATGTGTTTTTGATTTCCCTGTCTGATCTAGATAAACTGGTTAAAAAATGGTCATTCTCAAAAAAGCATTACCAACCACTCACTCACATAACTTAGTCAATATTCCTGATATTGTTGACATCCACTTGCAAATACAACAATAAATAATTTAAAAATAAAAAATGAGCTTGCTTTTCAATGGAAGCTTATCTAAATCCTAAAATCTGTGGCCCACACATAAGAAACAGCTATTATCCTGAGGAAGAGGAGTCAGGGGCATTGCCTCAAATCAATTAACATTGACAGGATTACTATAGCCTCCAGACTCTACAGATGGTAATAGGAACTTGAAAAAGAATTGGAAAATAGTTTCATTTTTAATCCTCTTACTTTATAGCACAAATTGTTGGTCCCAAAAAATTAAATAACAGGCCCAACTTCACATACTACTAGTCACAAATCTCGGGCCTCTTGATTCTTTCCACTATATCACTTTCTTTTTTCAAAAGTATTCTGTTAAGAGGTAAAATAAATCTCAATAAATAAGTTCCTTGTACTGCATTCAAATTGATGTTAGTATGGGTCTGAAATAATATAATAATTCTTTATGTTAAAGGTCTTCAATTGGGCTACTACTTCCTAGGTTTAGGTATTTGAAGCCAACTCATCAAGCACAGACCTATTAGTACATAATTCAATCAAATAAGCTCCTAAGAGGAGAAGACCTGACTCAAAGATGAAAACAATTATCTCATAACTCCCACAGGCTTTTAGTTTTTAAAAATTTATATCAAATCAACCCTATGGAAACAGTGTCAATTATATCTAAAACATAATGTTGAGCACTGTATAAAAAATAACAAAAATGGAGAAACAGTCCTTGGCCTAACAAATTTTAAATTCCAGTTTTAATTTTATCTGCACTAGTTATCATTTATAGATATAGGCAAAAAAAGCACATTTAGACAGATATATTAAGAATGAATATACTTATACAAAAACATGAAACTAGATAACCAAATTATACCATAGAGAAAAATAAACCCCAAATGGATAAGAATTAAATGTAAGTCACAAAAACGTAAAAACCCTAGCAGAAAACATAGGCAGTAAAATCTCTGACACCTCTTATAGCAATATTTTTGCCAATATACCTTCCAGGGCAAGAAAAACTAAGGAAGAAATAAACAAATGGGACATCAAACTAAAAAACATCTGCATAGCAAAAGAAACCATCAACAAAATTAAAAGGGAGCCCACAGTATAGGAGCACATATTTGGCAATGATACATCTGATAAAAAAATAATTTCCAAAACATGTAAAGAATTCATACAACTCAAGACCAGGAAAACAATCCAATTAAAAAATGGACAAAGGACTTGAGTAAATACCTCTCCAAAGAGGACTTACAGATGGCCAATATACATATAAAAAATGTTCAATGTCACTAATCATCAGAGATGCAAATTTAAACCACAATGAGATATCACCTTAAACCTGTAAAAATGGCTATCATCAATAAATCAACAAATAATAAGTGCTGGCAAAGACTTGGGGAAAAGGGAACCCTAGTGCACTGTTGATGGGAATGCAGATTGGTACAGGCACTGTGGAAAACAGTATGGAGTTACTTCAAAAAATTAAAAATAGAACTGCATTTTGACTCAGCAATCCTACTTCTGGAAATATATCCTAAGAATCCTGAACACCAATTTGAAAGGATATATGCAACTCTATGTTCATAGCAGCATTATCTATAATATGCAAATCGACCGAATGACCGAGCAGCAGAATGAACATCTGGATGACCTTCTGGACAACCATGCTATGACACACGCTGGCACCAGGCCAGCCAAGGCAGGTATGATGTGATTGGTTGGGAGACCCCACGATCACCCCGAAAATGAGGCCCAGGCCACCCTCTGTGGGGTAATCAATGGGGTGGGGGGTTCCGTGATCCACCACCCCAAAGAGTGAGGTCCAGGCCACCAGATGGCAGGGTGATTGATTGGGGGTTGGGGAGGGCTCTGCAATCACCCCAAAGAGGGAGGCCCAGGCCACCCAGCAGGCGGCACTGTGGCAGGTGGGTGAGGCCTCCCTCTGCAGGGTGATCAATCTGGGGTCCCCATGATCAGCTGCTCCATAGAGGGAGGTCCAGGCCACCAGCCTAGCAATGCTATGGTGGGTGTGCGGGGCTGGTCTGTGACCGCTCTGCAGAGAGAGGCCCAGGTCAGCTAACTGATCACACTTACACCTGTCGCCCACAGAGGGAGGTGACTAGTGAGGAGAAACTGGGCAACCATGCTATGTGCTGCACAGATGGCAAGCAGTGGCAGCAGAGGGGGCAGGGCCAGCTACTGGCCCTGATAGGCCCTGATAGGCAGGTAGGCCTAGGGACCCTACCTGAGGGATCCTGAATTATGAGAGGGTGCAGGCCAGGCTGAGGGACACACAACCCCCTGCCCTGTGCACAAATTTCATGCACCAGGCCTCTAGTTCTATGTAATAAAAGGGTAATATGAAAATAGACCCTAACGGTGGAACAACTGCTTGCTATGATGTGCACTGACTGCCAGAGTGCAGACGTTCAACACAGTAGCTGCTCCTTGATGGTCAGTACCCTCCCACAGCCAATCTCCCATGGCTGGCCAATCTCTACAGTTAAGTCCCTGTAAATTATTCTTCAGTTCATTTGGTGCAGTCATCGCCAACTTTTTGGACCTCATGGGCCACCAGTGGTCCATGGACCCCCAGTTAGAGACTACTGCTCCAAATGTTTCCTTAAACCAGTGGTTGCCAACCTTTCTGACCTGACAGACCACCAATGGTCCTTGGACCACCAGTTGGCAACCACTGATTTAGTGTATTCTTCATTTCTGACTGGTTCTTTTTTATGGCTCCTATGTCCTTTTTCATGCTGTTGAAGTTCTCACTGAATTTCTTGATTATCCTTATAACCACTGTTTTGAAATCTGTATCTGGTAAATTTGCTTGCATGGATGGAACTGAAGAGCATTATGCTAAGTGAAATAAGTCAATCAATGAAAAAAAAATACCATATGATCTCACTAATTTATGGATAATAAAGAACATTATATCCTGATGAATAAAAAGGTAGATGCAGAAGTAGAGAAACATCGAACTGACTGTCGACCTATAGTAGGAAGGCTGGGGAGGTAAGAGATCAACCGAAGGCATATAACCATAACCAATGGACACAAGACACTGTGAGGTTAGGTGCCAGCGGGTAGAGGAGATCGGGGGAAGGTCAATGGAGGAAAAAGGAGACATATATACTACTATTTGTAATACTTTAAACAATAAAATAAATTTTTTTTAAAGTTGCAATGAAAAATAAATAATTTCTATCTAATAAAGAGGGAATATGCTAATTGACCATCACTCTGTCATAAATATGACTGCACCCAACCTGAAGCCAAATTCCCTTAAGGAGCCTTAACAAGCAATTAACAGGGACCTGAGGTTATGCCCTCCCCCACCTCCCCAGTGGGGCTTGACAGGGGACCTCAGGCTGCACCCCCCTACCCATCAGGGCTTGACAGGAATCTCAGGCCTTGCCCCTTGCCTTGGAACCAGGCCAAGGGACCTCAGGCCACACACCTCTACCCCAGCACCAGGCCAGGGGACCTGAGGCTGCACCCCCCTGCCTGGCAGGATTTGACAAGGGACCTCAGGCCATGTCTCCCACCCAGCAGGGCTTGACAGGGGACCTCAGGCCGTGCCCCGCATCTGGCATGGCTTGATAGGGGACCTCAAGGTGTGCTTCCTGACCTGGTGCTGGACTAAGGGATCTCAGGCCACTCCCCCCAGCCCCCACCCCCACCCAGCAGTGCTTGACAGGGGACCTGAGGCTGTGGCCCCCTCCCAGTGCTGGACTGGGGACCTGAGACTGTGCCCTCCCCTACCTGGTGGGGCTTGATGGGGGACCTCAGGCCATGCCCCCCCACCCAGTGGGGCTTGATAGGAGATTTCAGGCCGTTTTCCCCTGTCCTGGCGCCAGGCCAGGGGACCTGAGGCTATGCCGCCTGACCAGTGGGGCTTGACAAGGGTGGGACTGGCCAGATCCGGATCTAGTCCAATGGGAGGGAGGGGGTCAGCTGGGTCTGGGTCTCATGTGATTTTGAGGTGCATGTGGGTGGGCAGGGACTTGACTCTGAGTCCCATGGTGAGCCCCAGTCTCTGACAGAAGGAAGGTTTTCATACACATTTTACTAATTTTCTTTCATCTCTGACACTTCTAATATAGAAAAAGGACAAATAGAAATATTAAATTAATTCCTCTAATTAATCCCCCTTTAATGTGCACAAATTTTATGCACCGGGCCACTAGTAAGTAAGTAAGTAAGTAAGTAAATAAGTAAATAAATAAATAAGATTAAAAAAAAGGATCTCTTACACTTTGAAACAGCATGGAGCAATCTAGAGTATTATGCTAAGCAAAATAAGTCAGTCAAGGAAAGACAAATATCACATAATCCCAATCATATGTGGAATCTAATGAACAAAATAAATTGATGAACAAAATAGATCCAGAGACATAGAAGAATGGAACAGACTATGGAATCTCAGACAGAAGGTGCAGGCAGGTGAGTAGGGGGAAGAGATTCCCAAAAACTTATATGTATATATGCATAACCCATGGATACAAATAATAGGGTGGTGAAGGCCTGGGGTGGGGTGCAGAGGCAAGCTACAAGAGGTCAATGGAGAAAGTAGATATATGCAGTATTTTCAACAATAATGATTTTTTTTTTTAATTCAGCTTAGTGGAGTCAGCATCCCTACAGCAGCTGATACACTGCATTTGGGGTCAACCTTCACAGCCAGTGGAGGGACAATCCAACCTTTGGAATGAGCCAACAGCAATCAAGACTCAATTACAAGAGGACAGTTAACATAACCCACACAAGGGACATTCCTGGAAAACCTAACTCAAATGATCAGGGAGACAGTATTACTGAATTCCATAAGATACCTACTACATAAAGCTACCATACAGAAACAAGTAAAGCGAGGAAGCCAAATTGGGGAGACAAAGAAGCATGTCCCCAATGAAAGAACAGAAAAAGAACTAAATTAAATAGAAGCAAACAAATTAACAGATAATTCAAAACAATGGTTATAAGACTGCTCAAATAAGATAGTGAGCACTTCAACCAAAAAAATAGCAAGCATAATTTAAAAAGACACAGAAACCATAAAAAGTAAGAAATGAAGAATACAATATCTGAAGTGAATAAACAACAGGCTACTTAAAACAAAGAACTGAATCAGTTATTTGAAAAACAAGGTAGCAGAAAATACACAATCAGAGGAGCAAAATTTAAAGAATGAGAATAGTCTAAGTCAGTAGTCAGCAAACTGTGGCTCACAAGCCACATACGCCTTGTGAGCTGCAGTGTGCCGCTCTGTAGACTAATGAGTTTGCTGACCACTGATCTAAGTGATCTCTGAAACAACATGAAATGTAATAACATGCATATCATAGGGGTATTAAAAGAAGAGGGAGTAAGGATTTGTAAGGATTTGGGAGTAAGGATTAAAGAAATAATGGCTGAACACTTCCTTAACCTGGTGGAAAAAAAGACCCACAGGTCCAACAGAATCCCAAACAAGATGAACCCAGAAAGGCCAACACCAGGCACATCACTGAACCACGTCAGCACGGCCAAGGGTGAACCTGAGGAGGGGCGGTGAAGGATTAAAGACTACAGATAGGAGAATACAGTTGGGAGCACTGTGCCCAGATGAGAAAATAGTGACACAGTCTGTAAGCCAGAGCTTTATTTTACTAGAGGCCCAGTGCATGAAATTCATGCACGGGTGTGTGTGTGTGCGCGCATGTGTGCGTATCCCTCAGTGCAGCCTGCACTCTCTCCAATCTGGGACCCCTTGAGAGATGTCCAACTGCCGACTTAGGCCCAATCACTGGGATCGGGCCTAAACAGGTAGTCAGACATCCATCTCACAATCCAGGACTGCTGGCTCCCAACTGCTCGCCTGCCTGCCTGCCTAATTGCCCCTAACTGCTTCTGCCTGCCAACATGATCACCCCCTAACTACTCCGCTGCCAGCCTGATCGATGCCTAACTGCTTCCCTGCTGGCCCAATTGCCCCTAATTGCCCTCCCCTTCAGGCCTTGTCTCTCCCAACTGCCCTCTCCTATAGGTCTGGTCACCCCTAACTGCCCTCCCTTGCCAGCCTGGTCACTCCCAACTGCCCTTCCTGTAGGCTTGGTCACCCCCAACTGCCCTCCCCTGCTGACCCAGTTGCACCTAACTGCTCTTCCCTGCTGACCTGATCCACCCTAACTGCCATCCCTTATGGACTGGGTTCCCCTGCAACTGCCTTCCCTTGCAGGTCTGGTGCCTCCCAAGTGCCCTCCCTTGCTGGCCTGATCACTCACAGCTGCCCTCCCTAGCCAGTCATCTTGTGGTGGCCATCTTTTTTTTTTTTAAATATATTTCATTGATTTTTTTACAGAGAGGAAGGAAGAGAGATAGAAACTTAGAAACAGCAAGAGAGAGAGAGACATCGATCAGCTGCTTCCTGCTCGCCCCCTACTGGAGATGTGCCTGCAATCAAGGTACATGCCCTTGACCGGAATCGAACCTGGGACCTTTCAGTCCACAGGCCGATGCTCTATCTACTGAGCCAAACCGGTTTCGGCATGGTGGCCATCTTGTGTCCACATGGGGGCAGCCATCTTTGACCACATTGGAGCGGCCATATTGTGTGTTGGAGTGACAGTCAATTTGCATCTTACTCTTTTATTAGATAGGATAGTCAGATCACACAAAGCAAAACAAGAGCAAGATTTACAATGTTCTTGCCAGTTTCAAATCTGCTTCTTTCCTGTTGTTGCCATTCTCTGAACTCTTATCAAGCTTTGTTTAGGAAGCACTTGCTGCACCCATATCCCTTAGCTATCTAGGACTGCAGGGTCGGTCTATCAGGTCAAGCTTACAACCATAGCCTTTTGGCTATAATTGTGCTGGGAGAGCTTTACCCTCCAAGTTGGGACTTGTATGTGGCTTTGCCACAAGTCAGTCTGAGACTTGATCCTGTCCGAACGCTGTAGCTGCTCTCCACATATCACAACTAAAAAGCCACAGTTAAAAGCAAAAACAAAATCTTAAAAGTAGCAAAAGAAAGATTGTTAGTTATAAGGAAGCTCCCATAAGACTGTCAGCTGATTTCTAAACAGGAGCACTTTGGGCCAGAAAATATTAGCATTAAATATTCAAAGTGATGAGAAGCAAAGACCTACAACCAAGACTATTCTACCCAGAAAGTCTATCATTTAGAATTGAAGGACAGATAAAGAGCTTCCCACACAAGAAAAAGCTAAAGAAGTTCATCACCACCAAACTAATGTTACAAGAAATGTTAAAAGGTCTTCTTTAAGAAGAAAGGGGGAAAAGGAGAAATATAGAAATAAATAATAAATGTCAATAAGTATATACCTATCACTTTAAATGAAAATGGATTAAATGCTCCAATCAAGAGACATAGAGTAACTGAATGAATAAGAAAACAAGATATATCTTATCCAAAAGAAGCTCATCTTACAACAGATACACACAGACTGAAAGAGATGAAAAAAGATATTTCATGCAAATAGAGATAAGTAAAAAGTTGGCACAGGATATTTATATCATTTGGGAAAGATTTTAAAACAATAGCTTTAAAAAGATCTAAAAAAGGTCATTATATATAATAAAGGGATCAATCCAACAAAATGATATAATCCTTATAAAGAGTTATGCACCCAACACATGAGCACCTATATGAATATAAAGCAAATACTGATTGACAAGAAGGGAAAGATGATCCATAATACAATTGTAGTAGGGGATTTTAATATACCACTGACATCAATGGATAAATCTTTCAGACAAAAAGATCAACAATGAAACAACAGACTTAAATGACACAATAGACTAGATGGATTTAATTATATTTTCAGAGCATTTCACACTAAAGCAGCAGAATACACATTCTTTTCACCACCACATGAAACATTTTCTAAGGATAAATCACATGTTAAAGACATGAAACAAATTTCAATAAATGTAAGCATCTTCTCTAACCACAATGGTATGAAACAAAAAATCAATTATAAGAACTGAAAAACAAAAAAAAACATAACATGTTATTAAATAATAAATGGGTTAACAAGATAAAGGAAGATATCAAAAGAAACCTTGAGACAAATGAAAATATTCACACAACAATCCAAAATCTATGGGACACACCAAAAGCAGTCCTAAGAGAGAAATTCATAGCAATACAGGCATATCTCAAGAAACAAAAACAAAAATCTCAAATAAACAATCTAAACTTATACCCAAAGGAACTAGAAAACAACAACAACAACAACAACAACAAAGTCAAAAGCCGGTAGAAGGAAGAAAATAATAAAGATTCACACAGAAATAAATAAATAAAAAGTAGAGACTTAAAAAAAAATACCAAAGAAAATCAATGAATGATACCCAGAACTTTACACCAGGGTTGGAGAATGTCTGACCCACAGACCATAAAAGCCCAAAAAATCATTTGATCTGCCCTGCCATGGCATTAGGGGTGAGTTAATTAAATGCTTGACTAAAGATAGCAGGCTAATTTTTAATTTGATAATTTTGTATGGCCCATGATGATGTTATAAATATCCAAATGGCCGTTGGTAGAAAAAAGGTTCCCCACCCCTGCTTTAAACAAATGCACAAGACTGACAAGTTCATCAAGAAAAAAAGAGAGCGAGCTCAAATAAATAAAATCAGAAACAATTTTCTTTTGTATTTCTCTGGTGTAACAACTGACACCAGAGAAATACAAAAGAAAATTGTAAAAAAATATTATGAACAACAACATGTCAACAAATTGGATAATCTGGAAGCAATAAATAAATACCTAGAAAGAAATATTCCAAAACTGAATCAGGAAGTATCAGAAAATTTGAACAGACCATTTACAACTAATAAAATTAAAGCTGTAATTAAAACAAATAAACAAAGAAACAAACAAACACAAAACTCACAACAAACTAAGTTCTGGACCAGATAGCTTTACAGGTGAATTTTCACAAACATTCAAAGAACTCACACCTATCCTTTTCAAACTCTTTCAAAAAAATTCAAAAGAACAGAAAACTCCCAATCTCTTTTATAAGGCCAGCATTATACTAATTCCAAAATGAGATAAAGACACTACAAAGAAAGAAAATTATAGGCCAGTATCCCTGATGAACATGCTAAAATCCTCAACAAAATATTAGCAAACTGGATCCAGCAATACAAAACAAAAAATCATACACCATGATAACTTAGGATTTATTTCGGGGATCCAAGATTGGTAAAATATCTACAAATCAATAAATGTGATATACCTCATAAACAAAATGAAGGATAAAAATCCATACTACCCAATCTATAGATTCAATGCAATTCCGATCAAGATAAAATTGTGTATTTCACAGAACTCAAACAAATATTCCAAAAATTTATATAGAACCATGTAAGACCTCAAAGAGTCACAGCAACGTTAAGAAAATGTTGAAGGAATCAGGCTACCTAATTTAAAGGCTATAGTAATAAAAAAAACAGATGTAGGAAAAGCATTTTATAAAATCCAGCACTCATTATGATAAAAATTCTCAACAAAGTGGGAATAAAGGAAACATACCTCAACACAATCAAGGCCAAATATGACAAACCCATAGCCAAACATCATATATCCACCAAGGAAAAATAAAAGCATTTCTCTTAAGATAAAGAACAAGCCAGGGATGTCCACATTCTCCCATTTTATTCAACAGAGTACTAGAAGTCAAAGCCATAACTATCCAACAAGTAGAAGAAATAAAAGACATCCAGTTGAAAAGAGAAGTAAAACTGTCATTATTTGCAGATGACATGAGACTGTACATAGAGAACCCTAAGGATTTCACCAAAAAAATATTAGAAGTGATAAATGAATTCCATAACGTAGCATGATAAAAAAAAATAAGTACCCAGAAATCAGTTGCATATTTATACACCAACAATGAACTATCAGAAAGGAAAGCTTCTAAGAAAACAATCTTGTTCTCAATTGCTTCCAAAAAATAAAAATTGTGGAATTGCCAAAAACGGTTTGGCTCAGTGGATAGAGCGTCAGCCTGCGGACTGAAGGGTCCCAGGTTCGATTCCGGTCAAGGGCATGTATCTTGCTTGCAGGCATATCCCCAGTGGTGGATGTGCAGGAGGCAGCTGATCCATGTCTCTCTCTTATCGATGTTTCTAACTCTCTATCCCTCTTCCTTCCTCTCTGTAAAAAACCAATAAAATATATTTTTTTAAAAAAATTGTGGAATCATTTTCACCGTAGATATAGAAGACTTGTACTCATAAATTTATAAGACACTGAAGAAATAAGCTGAAGAAGACATAAATTAGTGAAAGCATATGCTATATTCATGGATAGAATGTATTAACATCATTAAAATGTCCATACTACCCAATCTATAGATTCAATGCAATTCCGATCAAGATAAAATTGTGTATTTCACAGAACTCAAACAAATATTCCAAAAATTTATATAGAACCATGTAAGATCTCAAAGAGTCACAGCAACGTTAAGAAAATGTTGAAGGAATCAGGCTACCTAATTTAAAGGCTACATTAATCAAAACAGCATTGTACTGGCATAAAAATAGACATATGGATCAATGGAATAGAATAGAGAGAACAGAAATAAACCCATACATTTATGGTCAATAATATTTGACAAAGGGGGCAAAAATATACAATAAGGTAAAAACAGTCTATTTAATACATGGTAGTGGGAATATTGGAAAGATACGTGCAAAAAGTTAAACTAGCCCACCTTCTTGCACCATAAACTCAAGTTTATCCCTTGAGTTTGAGGGATAAACTCAAAATGGATTAAAAACTTAAATATAAGTCTAAACCATAAAAATAAATTAGGAGAAAACATAGGCCATAAAATCTCAGATAATTCTCACAGCAATACTTTTTCTTTGGGCAAGGGAAGCAAAAGAAAAACAAATGGGACATCAAAGTAAAAAATTTTGCACAGCAAAGAAAAACATCAACAAAATGAAGAGAACCCAATGAATGAGAGAACATATTCACCAGTGACACATCTGATAAGCAGTTAATATTCAAATTTTATAAATAACTTATAAAACTCAACTCCAAAACAAAACCACAAACAATCCAATTAAAAAAATGAGTCAAAGACTTGAATAGACACTTTTCCCAAGACAACATACAGATGGCCAACAGACATATGAAAAGATGCTCAAGTCACTAATCATTATAGAAATGTAAATTAAACCACAATGAGATATTACCTCACACCTATAAGAATGGCTATCATCAATAAATCCACAAAAGAGCAGTGTTAGCGAAGAAATGGAGAAAAGGGAAACCTTATATACTATTAGTGGGAACGTGGATTGGTACAGGCATTGTGGAAAATATAGAATTTCTTCAAAAAGTTAAAAATGAAATTGCTTTATCATTCAGCAATTCTACTTCTAGGGATTTATCCAAAGAACCACAAATCACTAATTCAAAAGAATATATTGTTCATTGCAATGTTATTTACAATAGCCAAAATATGGTAGCAATCCAAGTGCCTATCAATATACAAGTAAATAAAAAAAAAAGTGGTACGTACATGCAATGGAGTATTATTCTGCCATAAAAAAAAAACAACCTGAAATCTTACCATTTGTGACAGCATGGATAGACCTAGAGGGTATCATGCTCTGTAAAATAAGTCAGTCAGAGAAAATCAAATGCCATATTAATTCATTCATATGTGGAATTTAAAGAACTAAATAAATGAACAAACAAAATTAAACAGTCAAAGACATAGTGAACTGATGGTTACCAGAGGGTTGGTGTACTGGATGAAAAAGGTAAAGGGATAAGAAGTTAAAATTAGTAGTTATAAAACAGTCATAGGGATGTAAAGTATAGCATAAATAATATAGTCAATAATATTGTATGGTGCCAGTTGGATACTGGAAAAATTGAGAGGAACACTTTGCAAACATATGATTGTCTAACCATTAAGCTGTACACCTGAAACCAATACAAAAATAAAACTGAAATTAAACTGTAAAAAAAATAAAAGAATGTTAGTGACAAAATGGCAGATACACAATTACATATAAAGTGAAGCATTATACGGATTAGATTTTTTACAAGGTGAAGAAAATACTTTTCATAATTAAAATTACAAGTGATTGTCTAACTCTCTGTACTTTCCAAATTATCTACAAGGAAGACATTTATAACAAGGAAAGTGGCTTATTAAAAGAATAAGAATGAAGATAACTGGCCAATGCTTTTGAAAATATCGGATAAGAGTGGCCAGAAATACTGCCCATAGCATAGATGCAAAATTCAGTGACTACTTCTGGGGAAAGGAGCTGGAGGGAATGGGGTATGAGGAAGATTTCTTTTTCACCACTGACCCTTTTGTTCTGTTGCATTTTGTACAATGTGTATTACTATTTACCAAAAAGTAAATTTAATGAAATAACACTCTTCCCTCTTCCAAATTGCAAAACAAAAACTTTTGAAAAGAATGAATGACCAGCTGATGTGGTTCAGTGGTAAAGCATCGACCTATGTACCAGGAGGTCAGGGTTCAATTCCTGGTCAGGGCACATGCCTGGGTTGTGGGCTGCTCAATCCCCAGTGGGGAGCATGCAAGAGGCAGCCGATCAATGATTCTCTCTCATCATTGATGTTTCTCTCTCTCCCTCTCCTTCCATTTTGAAATCAATAATAAAAAAAGAATAAATGAGAATAATTACTTTTCTGTAAAAAACTGCTGATATTCATGGAAGATTGCAAAGCTATACCTCTGGAAACAAAACATACCAAACAACCTATTTAGTTTCCTATAAAGTGCATGTACCTTTATAGTTATACTAGAGGACTAGTGCATGAAATTCATGCACAGTGAGGGTGTCCTCAGCCAGGCCTGCACCCTCTCCAATCTGGGATGCCTCGGGGAATGTCTGACTGCTTGGTTAGGCCCTGCGGGATCGGGCCTAAACCAGCAGTTGGACACCACTCTCACAATCCAGGACTGCTGGCTCCTAAATTCTTGCCTGCCTGCCTGATTGCCCCCTAACCACTCCCCTGCTGGCCTAATCATGCCTAACTACTCCCCTGATGACCTGATTGCCCACAACTGCCCTCCCCTGCTGACCTGATTGCCCACAACTGCCCTTCCCTGCCAATCATCTTCTGGCTAGCCATCTTGTAATCACATGAGGGTGGCCATCTTGTGGCTGCTGTCTTGTGGCAGCCATCTTGTAATGCCATGAGGGGTGGACCACTTAGGTTTTTCTTAGTATAGAAGATTACACACCTACAAAAAGAAGAGTGAGCCTGGGTAAAATTTAATTATGGCCCTTTAAATTGCACCATACTAATAAATGAGTACCTTTTTTTTTGTGATTAACCTTCCCTTTCATATCTGCCCTGTGAAATATTCTGGGAAACCAGATCGGAATCATAAGGCCTTGGAGACTAGTGCTTTTCCTGAAGAACACTGCAATTATTGATGACACAGAGGCTGCCCTGTGTTCAAAGAGTCTACAGCAGATAAAAAGCCTTTATTTTGGTGAAAAGCAAGGGAATGGGAATAAAAATATGTGGGTTGCTAGCTTCTACTAAGGGTTGCCAACCTTCATATTTCCTTTGGCCTTTGTTGTGTGTCCTCTATTTCCTTCAAATAATTTCCTATTCAGTTAATAGCACTCTCATCCATTTAGTTCCTCAAGCTAGAAACTTGGAGTACTCCTTAATTTCTCCATCTTCCTCATTCCTCACACCCAATCCAACAGTCCCACTACTTCTACCATCCAGATACATCCTGAACATCTCTCCACCAACAATTACCCTAATCCATGACACCATCACCGCTCATCTTACACAATAGCCTCCTAGTCTCCCACTTCCACACCAGCTACACCATTGCAGCCATACTGGACTCTCATCTGAACTGGCAAGGCCCATCAGAGCCTTTGCATAGCCTGAGCCCCTCCTGGCCTAAATGCTCTTCTTTACCATGCTAACTGCCTGGAATCCTGAACTTTAACTTGCAGATCCTCAGGAAAGCTTTCTCTCACCATCTTATCTGTTGTAAAAGTCCAGTCATCCTTGACATCTGCACCATTTGGTAAATAATGATGTGTGCTTTATCCATCTTTCCTAATAATAGAGAAACATGTAAATTGGCCGTACCTGCACTATGCCCACAGCCAGAGTATGCAAATTAACCCAATAAAGATGGTGGTTAATTTGCATACACACCTGGGTCCCAGGAACCTCCTTGGCATCCAGATCACTCCCAGCTGGCCATCCGTGGAGGCTTTAGGCTTGGGGAATGGCCCAAAAGGGTAGGGGGGTGCCTGCTTCCCAAGCCTGCAGCCTGTTGCGGTGCCTGTAGGCTTGATAAGGGGCTGAGCCTGGGATCGGAGGGAAGGGGGAAAAAATCAATGGAAACATATCCTCAGGTGAGGATAAAAAGAAAAATAAAGAAAGAAATGTCATATCTTAAGAAAGGCCCATCTTGAAAATGTCTAAAGGAAGTTGGCATTTTTTCATGATGACGGGACTGGAGTCCATGTTTATGAAAATACCTTGGTGGCTGCGGTGACTGGCAGTGGGTGTAGCAGTGGGGTGATGGGGTGGCGCCTAATCCTGATTAGCCCGGTCACCTCCTGCAAAGGGAGGACAGACTGCTCCAACAGGGAGCGGGCCTAAGCCATCAATAGGACATCCCCTGAGGGCTCCCAGTGTGTGAGCAAGGGCAAGCTGGGCTGAGGGATCCCTCCCCAGTGCACGAATTTCATGCACTAGGTCCCTAGTTAAACTATAAACTCCATGAGGACAAGAACCATTTTCATCTTGTTCGCTGTTAGATTGCTAGTAGCTACACAAAATGTTTTAATTAATTGAAGAATATTTTGTTGCAGCTGTAATTTGTGCTATTTTTACAAGAATATAAAAGCTCTAGCAGAACAAAGATAATAAATCCCTGACTTCCAAGCTCACTACTTAAGTCTTTTTTTTCCTGCTGTATTTGTTTTCCCAGAATGCGCCCTCAGGACAATTTCAAGAATAAACATTTGACACAGAGACTTACAACCACAAAAACATCCCCAGCCTCCAAACACCTATTATTAACTGGCTAACCTACCCTTAGATGTCACAGACTTCATGTTATATCTATGTAATTCAAATGGTTTAATATTGCCAGCCTAGGAAGTTTTCTGACAATGCAGGGAAGATAACATGCCAGACAATAATCAATATGAAATCATATTGCAGGTGGCATGCACATTTGCATGGCTTTATAATTTTCATAAAGTACTCTCTAAACATAGTTCTTCCATATGGACACCAAATCACAGGGCCTGCCACATTGTTTATGGGCAAATTTCAGTTCTTGCAATCAAATGCTTTACTTGATAAAAGCTCTCCTTAACCTATCTCATAAACAACACTAAGACTGTCATATGCCTGTAATTAAACTGTTCTGATAAAACACAACTCTTGGGTTCCAACTGTTTCCCCTATAATGACCATTTTTAAATCTTCTTTATTTAAATGTTTTAACATCCAATTTATCACTTCAAATGAAGGGGGGGTCTATATACAAAAGTATAAAAGATGTCAGAAATAATTCTGAAGGATGAATCCACAACATAACATAAAACAAGTAGCTTGCTTTTTTTTTTATGACCAATGTCCTCAGTTTTCCGTTTTTGCTATATCTATTCAATGCAATTTGTAATACTGTAATATAAATATTAACTCCTCTAGAAAGCTTTGTTGTAATTATATTTATTTATTTAGTGCTTAATATGTGGCAGTCTCTTTATATTCACTGTCATTAAATTCTCCCATTAACACTTAGGTAGGCACCAATATTACACCCCACTGCATAGATCAGGAAGGTTCAGAGCGGTAAGTAGCTTGGCAAGGGTAAGACTCAAATAAGAGGCAGTACTGGGTGCTGAACCCATTAACTAATTTTTAACTAACTGCCCTATAGCAATGAATACATGAGTAAATGTTTTAGCCATAGGACATTTCTGACTTCAGACTTTTCTCAGATTGTAACTGTCATTCTTCATTTTTAAATTCAAAGTCCTTAGGTGTTTCCAATTATACTTAATATCTTTATTAAATAACTGAAGAAAAACATTTACTTAGTATATGGCAAATTCTACGTCCTATCCTAGGTGTTGGTAAAATGAAGAACAAAAGAAAGCTCCATTCCTGGGGGAATAACTAGCACATAGTGGGATGGACAGGTAATTCCGACCTGATGTGTGATATTCTGGAAAGCAGTGTGCAATGACCAACTTTCTCCCCAAGAGAAGCCAAAAAAGGCTTCATGGAGAAAATAAACATGAACTGGGATTCCAAGAACCAGCAGAGACTCCCCAGACATAAAAGGAAAGAAAAAGTATTTCAGTTAATGGAAAAATACTTTGCAAGTGTGAATTTACCAGCATAAGGCCTATAAGGTAAAAAGGAAGACTTTCAAAAGAAGCTGAACTTAAGAAGAACCAAATGGTGGCATTCAGTATACACCTGTCCGTGCTGCCTCTCACAACCACACCAAAACTACAATTAAAGGACAAAACGACTATTCCCCAGGACCACGGGAAAGTTGGCAGAATGGAAGTTCTATAACTAGAAGGAAAGAAAAAAGTGCATTGAGACCTGGTGGACATGCAGAGGCTCAGAAAGGCAGAGGTACAGAGAAGGTCGTGAATCGGGTTGGCGTGCATTGTTCTTTTCAGTTGGGAGGGAGTTACAAGTTCCTGACTGCTCTGAACTCCAGTTTCCGGTGAGATTCTGGGGACCCAGACTCATACAGGAAGAAACTGGACTGTCGGCCATCGGGTCAGAAAGAGAGGGTGGCTTTCTCGCAGAGGTGTGCACATGAATCATTGTTTATTGCATTGGGGCATGGAACGCAGGACATGGGACACAGAACAGACCATGGAAACATGGAAACGCAGAGAGAGCTGACTGGCAGTCATCGCTGTTTGCCATGCTCTAGCCTAGTGATTCCCTGAGACCCTGCCCCACCCAATTTACAAACCCACCCAGTTGTGCACAGTGGCTTTTGCATATGAATGACCTGCCCTCTAGCAGCTTAACCTAACAAATTGCAACTGGGTCAGACAACTCCAAAACTTCCAAACTCCAAGCAAAGAGGAGAAATCTGCAGATCTCCCTGTAGCTCCTGCAGGATGGCCACAGAAACTAGCTGACTTGCACCTCCATGGAGATCCAGGAACCAGTGTACCTAGAGGTCAGTGTGAGATGACACCAGATTTCAACTCCTCACATACATAATTGACACACTCGAGAGGCAGACTCAGTGAGCACCAAAGCCCCACTGAAGCAAGTCCTGCCCCATTCAGGTTTCTTCAGCACAGCAGTTCTTCCATTATAGACACAGCTAATCCTCACAGTCAATTGGCAATCAAGGCTTAACTACAACAAGACTGTGTACCCTGCCCACAAAGGGGTGCACCAAGAGTGTAGACCTCAGTTGATTGGGGAGGCAGAGCTACTGGGCCATAAAGGACAACTAGCACACAAAGCCACTCCATCAACACAGGGAAGTAGCCAAAATGCAGAGACAAAGAAATATGTCATGAATGAAAGAAATGGAGGTAGGCAAACTACCAGACATAGAGTTCAAAACCACATTTATACGGTTACTCAAGAATCTTCTACAAATCAACGAGAAACTTAGTCAGACTTCTGAGAAACTTAGTGAGACCTTTAAGGATCTTAATGAGAATTCCAAAAAAAATGGAAAAAGACCAGTAAGAAATTAAACATACACTGTCTGAAATAAAGAATAATATACAGAAATCCAACAGCAGACTAGAGGACCCTAAGAATCAACCCAAAGATTTGAAATATGAGAAAGCAAAAAACAACTAACGAGAAAAACAAAAAGAAAAGAGAGTCCAAAAATGTAAAGATAGTGTAAGGAGCCTCTGAGACAACTTCAAGCGTACCAAAATTAGAATTATGGGGGTGCCAGAAGAAGAGAGAGCAAGATACTGAAAACCTAATTGAAGAAATAATGACAGCCAAAACCGGTTTGGCTCAGTGGATAGAGCGTCGGACTGCGGACTGAAAGGTCCCAGCTTCAATTCTGGTCAAGGGCAAGTACATTGGTTGTGGGCACATTCCCCGGGGGTTGTGCAGGAGGTGGCTGATCTATGTTTCTCTCACATCGATGTCTCTTTCCCTTCCTCTCTGTAAAAATATCAATAAAATAAGTTTTTTTTTTTTAAAGAAATAATGACTGAAACCTTTCCCTACCTAGTAAAAGAAATGGACTTTCAAGTCCAGGAAGTACATAGAACCCAAAGAGGACCACACCAAGACACATCATAATTAAAATGCCAAAGGCAAAAGACAAAGAGAGAATCTTGAAAGAAGCAAGAGAAAAACAGTAAATTACCTACAAGGGAGCACCCATATGACTGTCAGCTGATTTCTCAACAGAAACTATGCAGGTCAGAAGGGAATGTCAAGAAATACTCAACGTGATCAATAGCAAGAACCTACAACTGAGATTTCTCTACCCAGCAAAGCTATCATTCAGAATTGAAGGTCAGATAAAGAGCTTCACAGACAAGAAAAAGCTAAAGGAGGTCATCACTACCAAACCATGATTATAAGAAATGCTGAAGGGTACTCTTTAAGATGAGAAAGAAGATATAAGCCTAACCAGGAAGAATCCAAGATGGCGGCATAGGTGAACACCTACACTGCTGCCTCCCACAACAATTTCAAAACTACAACTAAAAGACAGAAGGAATATCATCCAGAACCACAGGAAAGCTGGCTGAGTGGAAACTCTACAACTAGAAGGAAAGAGAGGGGCTCACGGAGACCCAGAGAAGCTGCAAAAAGCTGAGGTATAGAAACATGCACGTGGAGATAGTTGGTACCGGAGTACCTGGCTGGCTTTCTCTGGTGGGAGGGAGACGGAGATTCCCAACTGCACTGAACCCCTTATCCTACAGCACTGAATCCCAGGTCCAGCCGAAACTCATATGGGGGGAGTTTGGACTGTGAAAAGGGAGAAGAGCACGGAAATTTAGGGAAGCCGAGAAAGGGTAGAAGTTTGGTGGTGTGCACAGCACTGCTCGCAAAAGACCGACTGCTGATTGTGCCACTGGCTTTCACAGGGCGGAAGACAGAGCCTCCCAATTGCGCCATTTCTAACTCCACTAAACCCCAGTTTCGGGTGAGACCCTGGGGACCCAGACTCATCTGGTCCCGGAGCAAAAGGGAGCTGGAAAGGCAGCGGTCTAGAGGCACTGCACGTGCACACAGGGACCGCTCCAGCGATAACCCAGAGACATGTGAGATCCAGGGGCCGTATAGGGCGGGACTGACTGGAAGCCAAGGCGGACCATTAAGCGCTGAGACTCCACCCCTCCCAAGCCCAACAGAGAGGCTTTTGCAGTTTTGCAAGTTTTGTATCATAAGGCTGAATCCAACACAGAAGTTCTCCCAACATAGTGAAAATGCAGAGACAAAGAAAGAGACCACAAACAAAAGAAATGGAGGAAAACAAACGACTGGATATAGAGTTCAAAACCACAGTTCTAAGGTTTTTCAAGAATATCCTAGAAAAGATAGATAAGTTTAGCAAGACCCAAGAGGAGATGAAAAAGGACCAACTAGAAATTAAACATACACTGACTGAAATAAAAAATATATACAGAGACCTAACAGCAGACTAGAAAAAGGCAAGAATCAAGTCAAAAATTTTAAATATAAAGTATCAGAAAACACTCAACTGGAAAAGCAAGAAGAAAAAAGAATCCAAAAATGCGAAGATAATGTAAGGAGCCCCTGGGACAGCTTCAAGCTTACCAACATGAGAATTGTGGGGGTGCCAGAAGAAGCAAAAGAGCAAGATACTGAAAACCTATTTAAAGAAATAATGACTGAAAACTTTCCACATCTGGTAAAAGAAATAGACTTACAAGTCCAGGAAGCACACAGAACCCCATATAAAAGAAATCCAAAGAGGACCACACCAAGACACATCATAATTAAAATACCAAGAGCAAAAGACAAAGAGAGAATATTAAAAGCAGCAAGAGAAAAACAGTTCATTACCTAAAGGGAGCACTCATACGATTGTCAGGTGATTTCTCAACAGAAACTATGCAGGCCAGATGGGAGTGGCAAAAAAATATTCAACGTGATGAATAGCAAGAACCTACAACCAAGAATACTCTATCCAGCAAAGCTATCATTCAGAATTGAAGGGTAAATAAAGAGCTTCACAGATAGAAAAAGCTAAAGGAGTTCATCAACTCCAAACCAGTATTATATGAAATGCTGAAAGGTACTCTTTAAGAAGAGGAAGAAGAAAAAGGTAAAAGATAAAAAAATTATGAACAACAAATACATACCTATCAACAAGTGCATCTAAAAATTAAGTGAATCAAAAATTTGATCAACAGAATAAACTGGTGAATATAATAGAATCAGGAGCACAGAAAGGGAGTTGACTGACAATTCTCAGGGGGAAAGGGGTGAGGTGGGTGCAGGAAGAGACTGGACAAAAATCATACACCTATGGATGAGGTCAATGGCGGGGAGGTAAGGGCAGAGGGAGGAGTGGGAGCCAGGTGGAGGGGACCTATGTAGGGGAAAAAAAGAGAAACAAATGTAATAATTGAATAATAAAGATTTAATTTTTAAAAAAGAAGAGGAAGAAGAAGAAAAAGGTAAAGATAAAAATTATGAACAATGAAGTGATAACAAATACATACCTATCAACAAGTGAATCTAAAAATCAAGTGAATAAAAAATCCAATGAACAGAATAAACTGGTGAATATAATAGAATTAGGGGCATAGAAAGGGAGTGGACTGACAATTGTTGGAGAGAACCAGGTATAAGGGGTGTGGGAAGAGATTGGACAAAATCTTACACCTAAAGATGAAGACAGTGGCGGGGGGAAAGGGCATGGGGTGAGGGGTAGGGAATCAGGTGGAGGGGAACTATGGGGGGGAATAAAAGAGGAATATCTGTAATAAACTTAATAAAGATTTATTTAAAAAAATAAATAAGCATGTGATTCAGAAAAAAAAGAAGAGAGAGAAGCTGAACTTGGCAGTGCACCAGAAGAAAGAGAAAAACTAAGGCTCACTAGACAGGCTGAACACACACTGAAAGGGTCTTACGTGCCAGGCTTGGGAAAAGGGGCTCACCCCACAGGTGATGGGGGGCTGTTAGGGAGGCAATGTGCAGAGTGAAAAAGCACACACAAACACACATGCATTTGCTCTTCTTTATGTCCCTTACTGGGTTCTTAGTAAGATGGATAACATCCCTGAACCACAGTTTCCCGAAAACACAGATAACATCACTCGTGGAGTTATAAGGTTTTATTAACATTAGTGGTTCTCAACCTTTCTAATGCCGCGACCCTTTAATACAGTTCCTCATATTGTGGTCACCCGCAACCATAAAATTATTTTCGTTGTTACTTCAACAACTGTAATTTTGCTACTGTTAATGAATTGTAATATAAATATCTGTGTTTTCTAGCAGTCTTAGGCTCTACATGAAACATCTGATACAAAGCAACTGCTGAACACAGGCTGGTTCCTTTCACCATTAGTAGTTACAACTTCTCTAGAACTTGATTTCCCTTTAAACTAAAAAAGGGAAAACTCCTAAAAGAGAGGAAGTAATTAAAAGCTTGAGAACCAGGATGGCCCCTGTATTCCTCACTCTCAGCAGAGCTTAATACATGTTTCTGAGTAAATTTATTCATCCCACAGATTTAATTCGTCACTAACATTGTGCTAGGCCTTGACATAATTGCCTGACATTACAAAACAAACCAAGAAACCAACAACAACAACAAAATCCATGCCTTTATGGAGCTTTTAGTTGGGAGAAAAAGAGACAAGGATGGGGAGATAGACAATATGCATTAACAAATAAATAGTTTCATCTATTAGAAGGTAGTAAGTAGAATGGAGGAACTGTAAACAAGATAAAGGGAGATGGGAGTATGCCTCACTGAGAAGGTACCATTTGCTCAAAGACTTTAAGGAAATGAGGGAGTGAATGTTGCATATGCTAGGGGAAAAACATTCCACAAAGAAGAAACATGAAGTGCATACACCTTAAGGCAACTATGTGTCTGGTATGTTAAAGGAATAGCAAGAGGGCCTATATGACTGGTGTGGGTCAGCAGGAAGAAATGTAACAGAATGTTAAGTCTGAGAGGTAATGGGACCAGATCCAAAATGATTTAACTCTGAAGGTTAAATTTACTGAACGTGAAGAAAACCTATTGAAGGATTTGAGAAGGATGAGATCCGACTGAAGTTTGAAAAGGGTCTCTCTAGTAACTAGAGTCTAGTTGATGTTTTTAGACTAGAGTTATTAGGAAGCAGGATCACCATTCAGGAGACTTTTGCAGTAATCCAGGCGGAAAATAGCATCTTCAACCAAGAAGATATAGTTAACACAGTATGAAAGCAAACAACAAGACTTCCTGACAGTGTACATGTATAATCATTTATGACCTCAAAGAATTTGTGCCCTGAGCAACTAGAAGGATGGGACAGTAACAGCCTGAGATGGAAATGAATGGGTAGAGTAGTACTTAGTACAGGTCGAGGAAGCACTTAGAAATCAGGAGTTTTCGGTTGAATTGAGTTTCATGTATTTATGGGCAATTAGATGAACAGGTCTGGAGTTCAGAGGAGAGGTCTACACTAGAATCCAGGTCTAGCCTAGAGAAGTCCATACTAGAAGTTTGGAGGTCTAGAAGACATCTGCATATAAATAGTATTAGAGATGTAAGAAGTACATGAATGAATTAATTTTAAAGTCATGAAGTTCTGAGCCTAACTCCTGGCTCAGACACTGTGTGACCTAAGACAATCTTAACTACTCTTCTGAATTCATTTCCTCTTGGTTGGTGACAAGTTCTCAAATGGTACGGGGTTTTTAAGCAAATGAGTGATGCTATTCAAGTTGTTTTGTTGGAAGATAAGGTTCCATTTTCCCTTTCTTCCAACCCCTTATGCCTCCTTACCCCTTCCTCTAAAAAGAAAGAGCCTATCAACTAAGTAGATCAAAACTACAATTCCCTTTGCTTCCATTATGAAGACAAGAGAAGAAAACATGTGAGAAAAAAGGAAAGAAAAACAGAAGGTATTAAATGCTCATCTCAAGGCTTTGTACTGTGAAAGAATAATACAATTGAAACCTAATAGTGACAAGAGATAGGGTGGTCTAAGAAGCAGAATATTATAAACTACTAGAGGCCCGATGCATGAAATTTGTGCAAGGGGGCGGAGGTGGTCCCTCAGCCCAGCCTGCACCCTCTCTAATCTGGGACCCATCAAGGAATGACCGACTGCTCGTTTAGGCCCAAACCAGGCTCGCCTGCCTGCCTTCCTGATTACCCCTAACTACTTCTGTCTGCCTGCCTGCCTGATCACCCCGTAACCACTCCTCTGCTAGCCTAATTGATGCCTTTTTAGACATTTGCCCATAACTGCCCTCCCCTGCAGGCCAGGTCCCCCCCAACTGCTCTTCTGCAGGCCTGGCTTCCCCCCAACTACCTTTCCCTGCAGGCCTAGTCACCCCCAACTTCCCTCCTCTGCTAGCCTGGTCACCCCTAATTGCCCTTCCCTGAAGGCTTGATCACTCCTAACTGCCCTCCCTTGTAGGCTTGGTCATTCCCATCTGCCCTCCCCTGTGGCCTGATCACTCACAACTGCCCTCCCTTGCAGACCCGGTCCCTCCCAGCTACCCTCCCTTGCTGGCCATCTTGTGTCCACATGGGGGCAGTCATCTTTGACCACATGGGGGCAGCCATCTCGTGTATTGGAGTGATGGTCACTTTGAATATTACTCTTTTATTAGACAGGTGGGGGGCAGCTGGTTTGCTCTGAAGGGTGTCCCAGATCAGGGTGGGGGTTCCCTTGGAGCATGGTACAGCCTGGGTGAGGGGCCTGTGGTGGTTTGCAGGCTGACCATGGCCCCCCAAGACCAAAGTGGAGGCCCTGGGATCTGGGATTTATTTATCTTCTATAATTGAAACTTTGTAGCCTTGAGCAGAGCCAAGCCTCCTGCTTGCTCAGTGGCCACAGCCATTTTTGTTGGGATTTATTTATCTTCTATAATTGAAACTTTGTAGCCTTGAGTGGAGGCCTGGATCAGCCAGGGTGTGCAGAAAGCTTAGCTTCCTCCATTGTCAGGGAAACCCAAGCCTCCTGCTCTCTCCCATGGCTGCAGCCACCTTGGTTGGGGTAGTTTGCATACTCACTCCTGATTGGCTGGTGGATATGGCTTGTGGGTATAGTGGAGGTACAGTCAAATTACATATTACTTTTTTATTAGATAGGATTCTTCAGAGTTGCTGCCATCATTGAAAAGAGTGTGTTTCCTATTATCCTCAAAGAGCTCTGACCTTGAGAAATGAAAATGTAATTAAGGAAAACTTTAGAAAGTTAAGAAACATAGACTGGCATCTTTATCTTCAAGAAAGCAGGCACTAATACTCAACTGGAATCTCTGCAACTATGGACAGAAATACTATTTGCTATCTCTCAAGGATGTGGTGGTGGTATTTTAGAAGGTTGGACTTTAAAAATTAACAGCACTAGCCCCGGCTGGTTCGACTCCATTTGTTGGAAAGTCACCCCATGCACTGAAGGGTCATGGGTTCAATTCCCAATCAGGGCACCTACCCAGGTAGCGGGTTCAATCCCTGGTCAGGGTGAATGCAAGAGGCAACTAATCGATGTTTCTTTCTTACATCAATGTTTTTCTTTCCCATCCTCTCTGGTTTAGCTCAGTGGATAGAGCATTGGCCTGTGGACAGAAGGGTTCCAGGTTTGATTCCAGTCAAGGACACATGCCTGGGTTGCGGGCTCAGTCCAATGTGCAAGAGGCAGCCAATCAATGATTCCCTTTCATCATTGATGTTTCTACATCTCTCTTCCTCTCCCTTCCTCTCTGAAATCAATAAAAATATATTTTAAAAATCTTTATAAAAAATATGTTTCTTTTTTTCCTCTCCTTCCTGGGTTCTAAAATCACTTTTAAAAAATAATAATAGCACTAATAAATCTAAAGAAATGAAATAACATTCATGAAATATTCCGAGGGACTTCACTGAATAGCAATATTTATTTATTATGATGATGTACACAATAACTTCCTCATCTTGGGAAGTGAGGTCAGGCTCCCTTTAGACTCAACTCATGACAAGCCTTCATTGGGTGAAGGTAATTAAATAAAGGAAATTTTCTGGCCTCTCTGAGAGGTCCTGTTGATCGGGAAATACAAAGCAGTTATCACCGAAGTAAAATATGTTGAATCAAAAAAATATTTCTTGACCTAAAAATTAATTGTCTCAAACACATCACTTGTTTATGTAGAATGGAATATTGTTAGTCCACAATGGAAAATACAAAAAGGAATGGTCTCACATATCCCAGCAATGAATATCAATGCTTAATTCATTTTTATCAACACCAATTTCAAACAACTAGAAGACTAAAGCGTAAATAATTAATCTTTATTCCCCTACTGGGAAGCTCAAGTCAAAATAAAAAATTACTAAAACTGCTATAATTTGACATGAGAAATAGAGCTAATAACAGCAAGATATTCCAAAGATAAATTATTAATAGCATGTGTTTTGTAATGCTTCAATAAACTCACTCTTGACTAATTATTTATGGACTACCATGAAAATTCTAAAACAAAAGGGTAAACTATTTTGCGTGTTGCAATAACTATGCCAACTTATTCCTAAACAGTTACACTGAAAATGTCAAATAGAAAAAAATTAACTTAAATAATTCATGAAAAATATATACTAACTGGTACCACTCTGCTAAAATATTATGTATTTAACATAAAAATCCTATAGATTATACTTAATTGAATGATTTTTTTCCTTGAAAAGAGAAAAAACTCTATTAGCAGATAAAAGATTCAAAAGTAAAGGAGAAAAGAGTAAAAGCCCTAGAAGGGTTTTAATAATTACTTTTGACCTTGGAAAAGGAAAGGCCTTTGTAGGCAAGACATGAAACAAAAGATAAACAAAAAAATTATAAATCTGACTATATTAATATTAAAAATATCTACATGAGAGCCCTAGCTGATTTGGCTCAGTAGATAGAGCATCAGCCTGCAGACTGAAGGGTCCCAGATTCGATTCCAGTCAAGAACACGTACTTTCCCCTCTGAGATCAATATAAATATATTTTAAAAATATATGTCTGCATGAGAGAACGCAATAAAGGCAAATGACAAAATATAAAGCAAAGATTAACCTCCTTAATATAAAATAAGCAATTATCCTAAGTAATAAAAGCCTAATATGCTAGGTGTCCAGTCATCCATTGGCCATTCAACCAATCAAAGCGTAATATGCTAATGATATGCTAAGGCTGCTCAACCACTCACTATGACATGCACTGACCACCAGCGGACAGACAGTAGACTGGCCAACCAGTCATTATGATGTGCACTGACTACTAGAGGGCAGACATTTCGACCAGTAGGTTAGTTTGCTGCTGGGATGGGCCAGTCGGGACTGAAGGGATTGAGCAAGACAGGCCGGACATGCCTTGGAGCCCTCCTGCAGTCCCTCTCCAGCTGGCTAATCTCCCGCATCCCTCTCCAGCCCATATCACACACCAATGGGATCCCTCAGCCTGGGCTCTGCTCTCTTGCAATCCAGAACCCAGGACTCCTTGGGGGATGTCAGAGAGCCTATTTTGGCCCAATAGTGGAATGACTGGTCATTATGACATGCACTGACCAGCAGGGAGGCAGATGCTCAATGCAGGAGCTGCCCCCTGGTGGTGAGTGCATTCCCACAAGGGGAGTGCCACTCAGCCAGAAGCCGAGCTCATGGCTGGGAAGTGCAGTGGAGGTGGCAGGAGCCTCTTCTGCCTCCATGACAGCACTAAGGATGTCCGACTGACAGCATAGCCCCGCTCCCTTTGGGCCCTTTGGGGAGCAGACCTCCACCGTCAGCTGGACATTCCCCAAGGGCTCTCAGACTGCGAGAGGGCACAGGTAGGGCTGAGGGACACCTCCCCCAAGTGCATGAATTTCGAGAACCAGTCTATAATAATAAAAGCATAATATGTAATAAGAACGGACAGCCGAACAACCTTCTGGGATGAAGCTGAGGCTGCAAGGGAAGCCAGGTCCCTGGTGCCTGCTGGCAGCCAAGGGAAGCCCGGATCCCAGGTGCCAGAGGGAAGCTGGTGCCGGCAGCCAGGGGAAGGAAGGTCTACTCGTGCACAAAATTCATGCATTGGGCCTCTAGTAGATGAATAAAAAGCAATTTTTATATATATTGGATAATGCTAAACCTCATTGATAATTAAACAAACTAAAATAAGATGACAAAGATTTATAGTAATAATAGTAATAATAATAAACACTTACTATTACCCTCATTTTATAGTTAAAAAAATTATGTAATCTCCATAACACAAAGCTAGGAAGTGATAAAATTGTCATTTTTCAAGGTTTGTTCATTCACAGCACTGGTGAAAGTGAGATAAGTCGGTATTTTCAAACGTTATTGTTGATTATGTCTTATGGAAGACTCTTGGGGGAAAACATCCTATACTCTATGTCCATGTCCTCTGAAAGTACTCCGTAATTTTTCCTGCTCATGAGACATCTTATCTGTCATTGAAAAAGTAAGATATGACAGTCTTGTGCCTCTTACAGAGATAGGCTACATATTTCCAAAATAGAAGAACTACATGCAGGCGTCATGTGCACTATATAAATACTGAGTTTCTATGTCCATCAGTATCCTAAATAAGGAAAAAGACAAGGCTGATGTCACACCACCTTCCCTCCCATGTTAGAGCTGCACTGTCATCACACAGGGACTGTGCTACAGGACATGAGCATCCAACTGCTATCCTGCTCTCAACACTACCAAAGTAGCCACACTGGTTCTAAGACCCAGATCACCCTGGCAATCAGAAAAAATGTCTGGCATTGTATTTAATAGGAAATACAGAGAATGACACACCCTCTGCTCTCTGTCTCTTAGTATCTTATACTTTCCACTTCTTTCTAACTAACAATCAATGTACAATTTAACCCAGACAGAGGCTACAAAACAGAGTGCACATTGGATGGTCTCTTTGGAGAGTAATCTAGCAATAACCATCAAATTTTTAAATTCATGAACATCCACCCATACCACTTTTAGGAATTTATATTACAAATATACTTGTCACAACACTTGGGCCAGAGACTGAATGTCTTTGTCCCCACTGAATTTATATACTGAATCCTAACCCCTAATTTGATGGTATTTGGAGGTGAGGCCTTTAGGAAGTGATTAGACCAAAAGGGATGAGCCCTCATGAATGGGATTAGTGTCCTTATAAAAGAGACCTCAGAGAGCTCCCTTGCATTTCTACCATATGAGGACAGAGCAAGAAGACAAGATCTATGAACCAGAAATGGGCCTTCACAGAACACGAGCATGCCAGGACCTTGATCTTGGATCTTGATTTTCCAGCCTCCAGGACTATCAGAAATAAATTTCTATTGCTTGTAAGTAACCCAATCTATGCTATTTTGTTATAGCAACCTGAATGAACTAAGACAACTTATAATAGTCAAAACTGAAAACAACATAATAGTTCATCAACAAAGGACTACTTAAATAAATTATAGTAGTCATATAAAGAAATACTATAAAGCTGGGGGGAGTGTTTGTTTGTGTTTTTTTTATTGTTGTTTTTTTTTTTGTTGTTGTTTTTTAATGCAGCCCAGCCAGAGTGGCTCAATTGGTTGAGCATCATCTTGTGCACCAAAAGGTTGCTGGTTCAATTCCCTGTCGGAACACAAATCCAGGCTGTGGTTCGAACCCTGGTCAGGGCACCTTGGGAAGGTAACTAATATACCTTTCTCTCTTTCTCTTATGTAAAATAAAAGGAGGAAAACTACACATGTATTTATTATGCAAGAGTATTCCTGAGGGTTACATATGGCCACAAACATTCCTTGGCTTATGACACTTTCTTCATCTTCAAAACCAGGAACAGGAGGCTGAGTTCTTGTCACATCATACTACTTTGGTCTCCTCTTCTGTCTCCCTCTTCTACATTTAAAGACCCTACATAATTCAGGATAATCTGTATATTTTAAGTCAGCTCATTATATCTGTTACCTTAACTCCCACTGCCATTTTATGTAGCAAATCCAGCTTCCAGAGATTAGAACATGGATATCTTTAGAGGCCATTATTCTCCTTATCACGAATATGCACAGGCAGTTTATAGAAAAGGGCTTTCTTATTTTTAAGTGAAAATATACTTTGCTAAAATTGTCTATATGGCTATTTTAGAAAAAATGGAACATATGCATGCGGATAGAAGGGGCATTTATGTATGAGAAAAGGGATCTTTTTAAAAGATATATATGAATATAAAGTAATAATGCAATGAGAAATAACATAAAGGAACATGCATAGAAAGAGGGACATCAAGCATTAATCAAATTCTCCCAGTACCTATTACTTAGTGGCCTTCATTCTTTGTTAATATTAATTCTGTAAAAATATCCATACAGCAAGGAGAATCCAAGATGGCGGCATACGTAAACACCTACACTGCTGCCTCGCACAACAATTTCAAAACTACAACTAAAAGACAGAACGGGCATCATCCAGAACCACAGGAAAGCTGGCTGAGTGGAAATTCTACAACTAGAGGGAAAGAGAGGGGCTCACAGAGACCCAGAGGAGCTGCAAAAAGCTGAGGTACAAAGACGCGCACGTGGGGAGAGCGGGTGCCGGAGTACCTGGCTAAGTTTTCTCTGGCAGGAGGGAAACAGAGACTCTCAAAGGCATTGAACCCTTTATCTTACAAAACCCCAGATCCAGCCGAAACTCATACGGGAGGAGTTTGGACTGTGAAAAGGGAGAGGTGCATGAAAATTTAGGGGAGTCGCAAAAGATCAGAGGGCTGGTGGCACGCATGGCACTGCGCGGAGGACAGATTGCTGATTGTGCCATTGGCTTTCGAGAGTGGGCGAGAGACACACCCTCCCAACTGTGCCACTTCTGACTCCACTAAGCCCCAGTTTCAGGTGAAACCCTGGGGACCTAAACTCATGTGGTCCTGGGGCACAGAGTGGCCGGAAAGGCAGCAGTCTAGAGGCACTGCGGGCACAAGGACCCCTCCAGCGATTACCTAGTCACGTGAGACTCAGGGGCCGTGGAGGGCAGGGCCGACTGAAAGGCAAGGCAGTCCCTTAAGCCCTGAGACTCCACCCCTCCCAAGCTCAAAAGAGAGGCTTCTGCAGTTTTGCAGGTCTGGTATCATAAGGCTGAATCCAACACATAAGTTCTCCTGGCATAGTGAAAATGCCAAGACAAGGGAAGGGATCACAAACAAAAGAAATGAGGAAAAGAAACAACTGGATATAGAGTTCAAAACCACGCTTATAAGGTTTTTCAAGAATATGCTAGAAAAGTTGGATAAAGTTAGCGAGAGCCAAGAGGAGATGAAAAAGGACCAACTAGAGATGCAAAAGAGCCAACTAGAGATGGAAAAGGTCCAACTAGAGATGAAAAAGGACCAACTAGAAATTAAACATACACTGACTGAAATAAAAACTATTATACAGAGGCCTAACAGCAGACCAAAGAAAGGCAAGAATCAAGTCAAAAATTTGAAATATAAAGAAGCAGAAAACATTCAACTGGAAAAGCAAGAAGAGAAAAGAATCCAAAAATGTGAAGATAATGTAAGGAGCCTCTGGGACAGCTTCAAGCATACCAACATCAGAATTGTGGGGGTGCCAGAAGAAGAGAGAGAGCAAGATACTGAAAACCTATTTAAAGAAATAATGACTGAAAACTTCCCACATCTGGTAAAAGAAATAGACTTACAAGTCCAGGAAGCACACAGAACCCCATATAAAAGAAATCCAAAGAGGACCACACCAAGACACATCATAATTAAAATACCAAAAGAAAAAGAAAAGGAGAGAATATTAAAAGCAGCAAGAGAAAAACAGTTCATTACCTACAAGGGAGCACCCATACGACTGTCAGCTGATTTCTCAACAGAAACGATGCAGGCCAGATGGGAGTGGCAAGAAATATTCAACGTGATGAATAGCAAGAACCTACAACCAAGAATACTCTATCCAGCAAAGCTATCATTCAGAATTGAAGGGCAGACAAAGAGCTTCACAGATAAGAAAAAACTAAAGGAGTTCATCAACTCCAAACCAGTATTATATGACATGCTGAAAGGTACTCTTTTAGAAGAGGAAGAAGAAAAAGGTAAATGATAAAAAATTATGAACAAATATGTATCTATAAACAAGGGAATCTAAAAATTAAGGGAATTAAAAATTTGATCAACAGAATAAACTGGCGAATATAATAGAATCAGGAATTAATAAAAATTAAAAAATAAAAAAATAAAAATAAAATAAAAATAAAGTTAAAAATACCAAAAAAAAAGAAAGAATCAGGAGCACAGAAAGAGAGTGGACTGGTAATTCTCAGTGGGGAAAGGAAAGGGGTGTACAGACAGAGACTGGACAAAAATCATACACCTATGGATGAGGTCAACGGGAGGGAGGTAAGGGTAGAGAGAAGGGTGGGAGTTGGGTGGAGGGGAGCTATGGAGGGGAAAAAAGAGAAATATATGTAATAATCTGAATAATAAAGATTTAATTAAAAAATAAATAAATAAATATGAAAGTCTAAATATATTAGCAACTTTTCCTAAAAGGAAAAGCGGTTTCCCAAAAGGAACTATCAACACTCCATAGAGATAAATAAGTATATAAATAAGTATGTAAAGAAATGAACTAGAGTCTGATTGGCATGACTCAGTGGTTGAGAGTCAACCTATGAACCAGGAGGTCACGGTTCAATTTCTGGTCAGGGCATATACCCAAATTGTGGGCTTGATCCCCAGTAGGGGGCATCCAAGAAGCAGCTGATCAATGATTCTCTTCTCATTGACTAGAGGCCCAGTGCACAAAATTCGTGCACAGGATGGGGGTGTTCCTTAGCCTGGCCTGTGCTCTCTCACAATCCGGGATCCCTCGGGTAGGGTCCCTAGGCCTGACCAGCAATCAGGGCCTATTGGGACTTTCCTTCCTCTGGCTGCCAGCAGCTGGCCCTGTCTCCACTGCTGCCACTGCTGCCTTTGCGGGTGACAGGCATGGGGTGCAATCACTTGGCTGGCCTTGGCCTCCCTCTGCGGGGTGATTGTGGGGCAATGGCAGGGGGCCCTCCCCAACCAATAGCATCGCACCCGCCTTGGCTGGCTTGGTGCCAGTACGTGTCATAATATGGTTGGTTGTCCGATGGTCATTCTGCTGCTAGGTCATTCGATTTGCATATTATGCTTTTATTATTATAGATGTTCCTATCTATCTATCTGTGTATCTATCTATCTATCTACCTATTTATCTCCCTTCCTCTCTGAAATCAATAAAAATAATTTTTAAAATAAATGATCTAGAACAGTAGATTAAGACTCCAGTCTTTAAAGCGAAATTTACCTAAGACCATCCCTTAGACACAAATTTTGAAGTGACCTGCTCAGATTAAATGTGCCACAGAGAGGGAGGATTTATAATGCATAGAATAAATATATACTTAGTCACCAACTGACTATCTGAATTTCTCAAAATTAACTGTTTTTCATGTGCAAGAAAGTTATTAATGAACCTTCTTGGGCTCTTCTAGCTCCCATGACAGATTATTTGGTACCACTGTGTCCAAGATTTGCAAGAAGTTGGCTGGGCTAGGCAATGAGTAACTATAAAAATGTGAGCCAAATAGCCCAAACTGAGCTTAAGCGAGACTCAACAGGATCAGAGTCTAACCAAAAGTTCTAACTGCCCCCTGAGACCTGCTCAGACCCTGTGCAGAGTGGGAGGAGGGATTAATTTCAACCACCTTTCTTTTGCACAAAAAAACATAAATTAAAAAACTAAAATTAAAAGCATTCTTCCATGACTTTATAACTTCCAAGTTTCCAAAAAGATATTTTAGTAAAGGATTAGTAAAATATGTTCAACAAAATACTCTGTGGGTGTTAAATTCAGAATTGTGGCAAATACTTATGAAATATTGCTAAATTTTGAAAAATCAAATTGTAATGTATTTTTTACATAGTACATATCACTCAATGAGTATTTTATGTTAAGATCCATTAAGAGAAGTTATCATCAGGTGGGAGGATTTGGGATATTAATAATCATAAAACCTCCCATTTATTGAGTAGAGCACTCTACTTTAAAGAAAGAGCTGGTGATAATCACTAGATATTGTATAAATACACATACTCATATCTTTGTATGGTATATACACTGCACTACACTGTCTATCCTACAAGTGCTCAAAGTATATTTACAGTTGTATAACTACATATTCAACACTTATTGTATATGGAGCACTGTTTTAAGCCATTTACATTGGCTGAGTATTGTTCTCAATTGAAAGATTGCAAAATTACCAAAGATCATTTGCCCAATAAAAGGCAGAATCAACACTCAATCCCAAATCTGTCTGGCTCCAAAGTCCAGAAACTCAACTCCTTCTCTCTCCCTTTTTACATTATTTGTATTATTCAAGATTTCTACAATGAAAATGAACTCTGGTATGTTAAGGAAACAATTGTTTACTTTAGATGTATACAAAAAGGTTTGAAATAGTTTTATGTTTAAAAAATTGCTCTCACCCTAGCCTTAAGAAATAAAAATGTCATTAGATAGCAATCAATTCTTGTGAAATGGAGCTATTGATTGAGAGATGGGGAGAGATTAACCAAAGGACTTACATGCATATATACATAACCCATGGACACAGACAATGGTGCAGTGAAGGCCTGGAAAGGGAGCAGGAGTAAGGAGGAGGAGAATAAAGGTGGGGGGAGGAGCGATGGACATCTATAATACTTAAACAATAAAGATAAATTAGAAATTAATAAACATTTTAATAAAATAAACAAAGAAACATTTGAAAGAAAATATAAGAGAAAAATCTTTGTGACTTTAAGGTAGGCAAAATTTCTTACATAGGACACAAGAAATTGAAAATCAATACAACATTCAACATCATAAAAAAATGAAAAGCTACACAACTGTAAAAAAATATTATCAAGAGATATCTAATAAAGGACATATCAAAATATATAAAGAACTCTCAAAATTCAATAAAGAGACAAACCATCCAATTTTAAAAATGGGCAAAGTATCAGAACAGACACTTCATCAATGAAGATATACCAATGGCTAAAGAGCACATGAAAAGATGTTCAACACCTTTTTCTTTTTTTTAGTGCATGGTATAACTGTATTTTGAAAATTATAATCTGTAAGAATACAAAGTAAATAAATATTGGAAGCTCAAATATTTATAAAGCTCAAAAAATGTGAATATGATGTTCTTTGGAGTCAAATGTTGACAGTAAGAAAGTAAGTACATCTCTGGCAATCCATCTGCCTTAACACTTACACTGTTATTCATCCCTCCCCCCTTTTTTTCAATTATAGTTTACATGTTCAACATTCTTAGAATAAGGGAAATACAAATTAAAATCACAATATACAAATACATAACCACTAAATTATCTAAAGTTAAAAAGACTGATAATACCAAGTGTTGCCAGGGATATAAGACAATTGACTCCCATACATTGCTGATGGGAACATAAAAACGTTTTAACCATTTTGGAAAACAGTTTGGCAGTTAGTTTCTCAAAAATTGCATTTCTAGATCTTTAACCAAGAGAAATGAAAACATATGTCCACACAGAGAATTATATGTAAATAAATATAGCAGCTTTAAACTAGAAATAGGAAACAATGCAACATAAATGGGCAAATAACATCAATTATGGTACTTCTATTACTCAGCAATAAAAAGAACTGAACTACCAACAGCCACCACAACATGGCTAAAAACATGCTGAACAAAAGAAATCATACACAAAAGTAGTAAACATTGTATGGTCCTGATACTATTATAATAACTTGGTTATTACTTAACAGGAAAGGAGCTAAGGGAAGAATAGATAATACAGGAATGCCATTTATACAGCTTTGCCAGGAAATTGCAGTTAACATTCTCCAGGTCTATTCAGGGATGGTTGGGGGAAGGGACTGGACAATGGACTCATGCTCAATAAGGTCTGGGTGCCGTGGGAAGGTGCCTATCTGTCCGTCACACCTGGGAACAAGTCAGTGGCCAGATTAGGCATGGCCACTGCAAGGACACGAAACCTGAATAAACTCCTGGACAAAGGAGCACTCTTAGAGCTCTCTCACTGCGTGCGCCTGACTCCTATTGCAGAGGGCATGATCCCTGGTACCCTCATGGCTCATGGCATGTGGGACTCACACAATGAACTGATTGAATGAACTGAGCCTGATGCTACATTGGACTCAACTCCACCATGGGATGAAGTCTCTGGACACTTGCCCTGCTTTTGGCTCTGCTGGACTCCCAACTGTACCTTTTCAGGACTGGGTTAAGGGGCATGGGACTTTACAATCCAAGAAACATTTCCACACTGATAAAAACCAGAAATATCGGACCTAAACTGGCAGTCAGACATCCCCCAAGAGGTCCCAGATTGGAGAGGATGCAGGCCAGGCTGAGGGATACCCCCCTATCTGTGTACAAATTTCATGTACCAGGCCTCTAATGCCTTTTAAATGGGTAAATTTTATCATATCTAAATTGTCCTTTAATAATATTTCTTTAGCATAATTGCATATTATACAAACAATGAAAGCAAAATTTTTCTTTGCATCATGGGCACTGGTGTAAAAAAATAATCTTATCTATAGTGCTTTAACTAAATAAAAACCTATAGTTTTAATATTATTACTCTCTCTGTTCTTCCTCTCTCACTGGCACACTCCCAAATCCAGGTGAACTTTAAATTTCTTGAAAGTGTTTTCTTCTCTTATCTCTAATCACATGCTACTTCTCTGCATTCAATAAGTATTTGTGAAACTGAATCAAACAGGTCTCCAATCCTGTTTTACTTTTGTCACCTATTGTTATTCTAAGAACAGACTAGAATTAAAGCCTTCATCTGATGTTCTGGGATTTTAATTTTCTTATGTGGACAAAAGGTACTACATAATAAACGTGACAAGCTCATGGGAGGTCTGAATAGTAGGGCCTTACAAACTCAGAGACCAAAAGTAACCAGATAGGATGGTCTGAAATTAAAACTTTCTAACTAAAATTAGTTCAGGGCTGGCAGTCAGGTCCTAGGCTAGAATCTTCCCTAACAAAGGTCAATCTTTATCTTCATTGAGCCTGTCTATTGTTTTGCATCTAATAACATACCTTAGGAATGGCACAGAACTGAGACCACAAATCCTCTCATTGTTATTGTTATGTTAATTATTGACTTAAAAAAATTCTTGAATTTTAGAGACGGAAACATTGATGAAACACCATGGATCAGCTGCCTCCTGCAACCAAGCATGTGCCCTTATTAAACTGGTAACCTTTTGGTTCATGGGCTCAACCTCTGAACTACACCAGCCAGTTTTACTTTTTATCCAATCCCAGAGATCATCCCCTTCCCCCACCACTCATTATCCCCCTTTGCTTTCTCCTAGCTCCCTAATCTATCACCAATAAATTTAATGTAATTCCCTTCTGTCTTGCCCTTTGATTCTAATGCATAAAATAAGTAGTAAAACTGCCATTTTACGGAGCATTTTCTCAATACATTGAGATTTTGCTTCCCAGCAATTGTCATCAGTTTGGCTAAAATAAACTCACAAAAATTCTTACAAGTTTCAAACAAAATATTACATAGCAGCCCAATATATAAAGTAGACATACATTTGTAAGTTCAAATTTATAACATTTAATAATAAAGTCAACTAATAAAAACATAAGTTCATATAACAGTAGTACTAAATATATTTTAATGTATCTGTTTTTCTTTGTTTTAGTTTCTTAGTAATTAAAAATGAAATTGAAATCAAATACTAAGAGCAGACATCAAACTAAGGCCCATGGGCCAAAAAGCCTACCTACCACCTAGTTTTGTATGCTCCTTGATCTTTTTTTCTTATTATTATATTTTATTGATTTTTTTACAGAGAGGAAGGGAGAGAGATAGAAAGTCAGAAACAACGATGAGAGAGAGACATCGATCAGCCGCCTCCTGCATGCCCCACTGTGGAGATGCGCCCGCAAGCAAGGTACATGCCCCCAACCAGAATCGAATCTGGGACCTTTCAGTCCGCAAGCCGACGCTCTATCCACTGAGCCAAACTGGTCTCGGCCTTGATCTTTTTTTTTCACATTTTCAAATGGTTGGAAAAAGAATATTTTTGACATGTGAAAATTATATAAAATTCGTTTCTCTGTGTCCATAAATAAAGTTTTATTGGAACACAGCCACACTCATTTGTCTTTGGCTGTTTTTGTGCTATAATAGCAGAGATGAGTAGTTATAAAAATAACTGCATGGTCCACAAGTCTAAAATATTCACCATCTGGCCCTTTACAGAAAAATTTTACAGACCCCTGATTTAGAGAATACCTACAGCACCAACTTCATGAAATAGAATTTGGAATCCGCGTATAGCAAACTGTATTTTTAAAATGGCCACTACAATATTTTCCATCCTACTTGTTCTGCAATGTAATTTTACCACTCCCTCATCAAAAGGCATCTAATTCTCTTCCTTTGAATCTGGAATCAGCTTAGGAACTAGCTTGGCCTACATAATATGGTGGCAGTGACTTCTGAGACTTCCAAGACTAGGTCATAAGAAACCTTGCAGTTTCCTCCTAGGACTTGTAAGAATCAGTGGGATGCTTCTTCTGAGAATCAAGCACGATGCTGTCAGAAACTTAAACCTCATGGAGTAGCCAAATACAGGCATTCCTCCCCACAATCTGAGCTGAATCCCAATAGTCAGCCTCAACTAATATCCCTGAGAGAGAGTTATCTTGGATCTCTAGCTCAGGTGAGCATCTGAATGACTGTAGCCCCAACAAAATCTGACTACAACTGCACTAAAAATCCTACATGAGAACCACTGGTGGTTCTCATAAAACTGGGAAAGCTATATATATAAAAGCCTAACCAACCATTACAACGGAATGACCAGAACAACCAGTTACTATGATCTGCACTGACCACCAGGGGGCAAACACTCAATGCAGTAGCTGCCCCCAGCCCACAGGCCCTGATCGCCGATGGGCCTGCCAGCCAACCTTCTCGTCTCTCCCTCTAGCCCTGATCACCAATGGAGCTTGTCAGCCAACTTCCCAGTCTTTCCCCCTGGCTGGCAGGTCCTGATCACCTATCAGGGCCAGGACCTGGGCTGGGACAGAGAACCAAGGGTGGGTGGCGGTGGATGTGGGCTGTGAGGGAAGAAGGAAGGGGGTGGGGAAGGGAGGGAACCACACAGTGGTTGTGTGCAGGCGGTGAGGGAAGCTGGAGGGGGTTGGCAGGGAGTCCTTGCACAGTGGTAGCGTGCAGGTGGGGAATCGTGTGGTGGTAGTGGCGCATGGGAGGTGAGGGAAGGAGACGGGGAGGCGGGGAACCTGATCAGCCCTGATTGCTGGCCAGGCCTAGGAACCCCACCTATGCACAAATTTCATGCACCAGGCCTCTAGTATAATAATAATAAACACTTACTTAAGCCTCCTATGTTTTGGGGTGGATTGTTATATATCAACAGATAACCAAAACACCATTATACTAAAATTAAACTATGAACGTTGCAGATACAAAATTCCAAACTTCTGAGAAAAGCCCAAGCTTAGACTATCCATGCATATCACCAAACCAAACCCTATCAAAGCCTCCTCCTAACCTAGGTATTCTAGAGGCAGCCAATTATGAAAGAAGTGATAAATAATACTCTAATGGAATCTCTGTGATTTTCTAACCTATATGCATTCCAATCAGGCTCACTATGCATCAAAATAGGCTCATAAACCTAAATCTTAACACTCAGAAATTCTCACAGAGCAATGGAAAGTAATTTTTCCAATTCCTAAAAGATTGGTAAAAAAACAATTCTCACTTTTTAAGCTGTAAATAAACTGGTGATTAGAATACCTCATTATTTGTACTTAATAATTTAAGAAATGATGATCTTAAATGAAATACAGCCAACTTATCAGTATGTAGCAAAGTATCAGTTTGTAGCAGTTTAACTCTAACACATTTGGACTTAGTAATAAAATTCCACATGCAATTGTGTTTGCGTCACCTGCTCCTGCTACAAAGGTGACAGGTAAGAGTTATTCACTGACAAGTGCCTGGAAAATTTAATTGAACTCAATATTAATTTCCTGTAAAGCCCATGCATCATACTACCTTAAGCCACAGCAGTTTCAAATTTGAGAAAAATGAGTGTTTAGTATATGTGAGGTACTCTGTTACACTCTAGGGATATGTTTTCAAGTACATTCAAAAGGATCAGTATTGTCTTGAATTATTAACCCACTGACATTGCTGAGAACCACAATGTAACAAAGAATAGCGTGTTTATTTCACATATAAACAGCTGTCATTGATACACTTAAGATTCCTAATATTTTTCTTAATTCAGTAAGTGTTTGCAAGTTTATTTAAATATTTATATGACTATTATTCACACTACTATGGAAAACATTTGCACAGATAAAGTGTTTTAGATAGAAAACATTTCTACATTTGGTGGCTTAGGGTCAATCCTACAAGAGTACTCTGACCAATTAGTGATGCCTGCTACAGAGGTAACTAGTAGTAAGAAATACACTAGGAACTTGCCAACCCTGACTCACTTCATCCAGTTTATGCACTCATTTTCCTTCAGTTCTCCTACTGTATCCCTTCAAAGATCCAATCGATGTTTCCCTTTCTCAGCCAGTCTTTCCCACTGCTGGGGTCTACTCTCCACAGATGACCTTTGAAAGGGACCCTCCTGGTGCAAATGTGTTGGCCCAAAAAGGTGTTAGATTTCCCTAACAACAAGAGATCATTGATAAGCAACAATTTGAGCCAGAAGATCTTAAATGGTAGAGGGCCAAACCCTGGTAGAATGTGGTAGAGCCATAATTTGAATTCAGGCAACTGAGACCCCCTAGTTCTGCAATTAGTCACAGCAACTAACACGTGGTTGCTGTCATTTCTACATGTATTAAACTGTATCTTTGTCTTTCAGTTCATAATTATCTGAATCCACTATTAATAAAAGTAAAATCTCTATGAAGAAAATATTATAACTTATTATTCTAGCACAGCAAATGTGACTACATTACAAGACTTGTAAATAATTCAAAGCATACATGTTTTCTAATTAAAAACATATTAATAAGTTTGTTAATAAATGCTTTATACTTATTGAAAAAAGGATATTAATACTCTTTGAAAAACAATTTAAAAATAACCATACATTTCATACTCTTGTATTGCATATGATCTAGAATTAAATGTTTAATAACATTTGAACATAATTTAATGCAGTATTATTAATGTTAAAAGTACATATTATCAATAACTTTTCTGACTCAGAATCCATAACAATGAATTCTATTCACATCCTATGTAACTCCACAGGGATTTTATGGGGAAAGTTTCCATATATGGTAATTTTTCACCATAGACTCCCCATAGTTTATACAGAATATGAATCTGCTCCATTGTAACAATGAAAATAACAGATTACCGAAAACTCATGTGTAATATCTGCTGAACAAATCAGTGATTAACAATTAGAAAACTAATACTCAGGTGAAATAAGTAATTTGAAAATTTAATATTACCCACTGGGTATTATTATTCTATTTCTAGACTAACAATAAGTATACAAATATCTAGCAGAAAATTAATTTCCTATCTTATTTAGTTGAAAATATTCTCTTGATTACTAAAAATTATGATGTCAACTATTAATAGGCAAGAAAACCAAAAGGATATTTCACATAAGAACTTATACAGACAGAAGTAAAGAATAGGTGATACAAATTGAAAATGTTATATGTACTTTAGCTTCTCAGGCTTCTGAATAACCATATCCCAACATAAATCTCTATGACCTATAATGACATTTCCATGTTTGTAACTTTAGTAATCTGTAGTATGCTACTCATCTAAAGTAATGTTATATATATATATATTTTTTTACATTTAGTGCTCTGAATGCAGATTGAGAGGTAAGTTTTTGTGACTTTTGTGTGTATCCTACATAATAAAAAGCTAATATGCAAATCAACCAAACGGCAGAACAACCAGTTGCTATGACATGCACTGACCACCAGGGGGAAAATGCTCAATGTTCACTGTGCTCCCACGGGGGGGTGGGGGGAGCGCCACTCAGCCAGAAGCCAGGATCATGGCTGGAGAGCGCATGGCGGGAGCCTCTCCTGCCTCTGCGTCAGCACTAAGGATGTCCAACTGCTGGCTTAGGCCTGATCACCGTGAAAAGCCATCAGCTGAATATCCCCCAAGGGCTCCCAGACTTCAAGAGAATGCAAGCCGGGCTGAGGACCCGAGTGCACAAATTTTTGTGCACCAGGCCTCTAGTGCTTGTATTTGTATTTTTGCTTTAAGTAACATGAATGCATTTAATTTCTAATACAGTAAAATACTAATAGCCAGATTAAAGTTGTAGAAAAACATTGCTATTTCTAAATTACCTAGTTTCACATGAAACTAACACAACCTAACACATGTGTTCCCATCACCACTAAGCTCACAAAATATAATACTAATATGTCAAACATACTAAGCAAAAACAGCACTCACTGATGCAATTATTTAATAAAAAGAACTTATATTGAGAAGTTGTCCAGTTCTGAATAGCCATTTTTGAATGACCGTAGTTACAATGAACACCTCAACTGATTCACAACCAACACAACAGAACTAAGTTTAACCTTATTATGGGTTGTCAAGAATGGCCCTGACAGATACATGCAAAAAAATGAAACTGGACCACAAACTTACACCAAATACAAAAATAAACTCAAAATGGACACAGGACTTAAACATTAGACGGGAAACCATAAAATACTAGAGGAATCCACAGGCAGCACAATCTCAAACATATGCCGAAAGAACTTCTTCACTGATACTGCTCCAAGACAAATGGAAACTAAAGAAAAAATAAACAAATGGGACTACATCAAAATAAAGCTTTTGCACAGCAAAAGAAACCATCAACAAAACAACAAGAAAGCCCACTGTATGGGAGAACATATTTGCAAATGTTATCACTGATAAAGGTTTAATCTCCAACATCTACAGCCAACTTATACAACTTAATAAAAGGAAGATAAATGATCCAATAAAAAAAATGGGCAACGGACCTAAATAGAACCTTTTCGAAAGACAACAGAAGGAAGGCCAGGAGACACATGAAGTCACTAATTATCCGAGAGATGCAAATCAAAACGACAATGGGATACCATTTCACACCTCTCAGAATGGCAATCATCAACAAATCAACAAATAACAAGTGTTGGCGAGGATGCAGAGAAAAAGGAACCCTTGTGCACTGTTGGTGGGAATGCAGACTGGTGCAGCCACTGTGGAGAACAGTATGGAGTTTCCTCAAAAAACTAAAAATGGAACTCCCATTTGACCCAACAATCCTACTCTTAGGAATATATCCTAAGAAAGTAGAAACACCAATCAGAAAGGATATATGCACCCCTATGTTCATAGAAGCACAATTTACAATAGCTACAATTTGGAAACAGCCTAGGTGCCCATCAGCAGATGAGTGGATCAGAAAACTATGGTACATCTACACAATGGAATTCTATGCTGCCATTAAAAAGAAGGAATTCTTACCATTTGCAGCAACCGGGATGGAACTGGAGAGCCTTATGCTAAGTGAAATAAGCCAGTCAATGAAGGAGAAACACCATATGATATCACTTATTTGTGGATAATAAAGAACATTATAAACTGATGAACAAAAGGATAGATAAGAGGCAGTAAAGTATCAGACTGTCAAATTACAGCAGGAAGATTAAGGAAAAGTGGGGTAGAAAAGAGATCAACCAAAGGACTTGTATGCATGCATATAAGCATAACCAATGAATACAAGACTTTGGGGGGTTGGAGTATGCCTGTAACGGGGAGAGGGGACAATGGGAAGATATGTATACATGTAACGCAATTAAAAAAAAAAAAAAAGAATGTCCCTGAAAGGGAGTGTGAATCATTTGCTTCTCTATAAAAAAGATGCCTGTTTAATTATTCAGTTTCTTGCTGATCTACTATTACTGGAATATATTCATTTGACTACCTCCCATTCAATGGGTCAAAATTTTAGATAATTATGTTGTTCCTGGAGAGATGGTACCACACTCAGTATTAAAACAAAAAAGCAGTCAGTTTTCAACTTAATGCACTCATCAATAATGAAATAAAAGGCAACAGCAGACCTTTTGGTGCCCATCAAAGATAAATCACATGAGAACACTGCATGTACCCCAAATCCTTTTCAGCATCTGGCTCCCTACCCAACGTAATGTGGGCATCCAGTAAATGGCAAAGAAGACTTGTTGGCCAGCCACACCAGAGCTAAACAGAACTGACAACCGAACACATGTGTCCCCATCACCACTAAGCTCACTAAAATTACCACTTTGCTAGTACTTTGGTGATTTTTTTCCCTTTCACAGATGTATTAGATGTTTTTCAAAATTTATTACTACTCTAACAAATACTTGGGGGAGGGATTAAACCACACTATTTTCCTCTGGGGCACCCTGTTTCTCAAAAGATAAGGTGTTGCTCTCTTCACTGAACTAATAAAGCAGGTTCTTTAGAAGACACATTACTGTGTCAGACCAGGACACAATTCCCACCACAATACATCTTAAATGGCACCCTTGAGCCCTAAAAAATTAAACATGGGAGAGGAGGAAAGAAGAGAATTGAGCTGGATAAATGCTAATTGAATAACTGATCATTACACTTGAAGTATTTACTCTTTGGAGAATAACTGGCTTTATGAGGAAGAATGGCAGCAATACAAAACCAGTTTATCTTAATTACTCCATGAAAGATTAAATTTTTCTCTGTTTTTAACATTTTAAGAAGAAATTAAAATTTTAATTTTTTGTGGAATTTAATTTATTGATTATAAAATATCACTAAGTCAAATTAAGTATCTGAAATATGCATGTTAATGACTCTTCAACAAAACTTTACTGATTGTACTTTCTTCTTAAATGTAAATTATTCTCACCACAGAAACTGAAATTTCATTTCCTCAAATCAGATAAAGAGCAAACATACTAGTCCCATTTTTAGACATGGGAAATTTCAGTAAAGGAAAAACTCTGTGAAATACATCAAGATGGTAAGAGAATTACAAAAGCCACACTTCCTGCTTTGTAATGATTAATCTACACATAATACAGAACACTTCCATTTCAAAGTGAGCCAAAATAGATTGTGGACAAACTACACAACTATGGGAGATTCAGATCCATTAAGTCAGGGAAAAATGAGACTAGCACTGTATCACTAAAGTGGTATCAAAAGATATCCACTAAAACTATGTCAGACAGTCCTGGCCATTGTGGCTCAGTTGTTTGGGCATCATCCTGTGTACCAAAAGATTGCTGGTTCGATTCCCAATAAGGGCACATGCCTGTGTTTCAAACTCAATCCCCATTAGGGGGCATGCAGGAGACAGCTGGTGGATGTTTTATCTTTTCCCATCAATGTTTCACTCTTTCTCTCTCCCTTTACTCTCTTTCTCTAAAAATCAATCAATTAATAAAAATTTTAAATGATGTCTGAGAGAACACTTATTTTTATTTTTATTATTAACTTTAATCATCACCGAAGAGAGAAACATCAATAAGAGAGGAAACTATTTATTGGTTGCCTTCCGTACATGCCCAGGAATCAAATCCACAACCCTGATATATGCCCTGATTGGGAATTGAACCGGCAACCTTTTGGTGCACAGGATGACACCCAACCAACTGAGCCACTCCAGCCAGGCAGAGAGCATTTATTAATTCTATTGCCATAACTATGTAAGTCTTTCATTTTGAAGAACAAGAGTCTATTCTTTCAGGGAAATTTTTTTGTCATTTTTAAGGTTCCTTGTGTAGCAGGGGTGATTGGGTGCAGGAACTTTTTAGTATTTAAATCAAGCACTACTATTTCAGTGAGATAGAATAGTTATAATGTGATACCCATGCTACTGCAAATTCCTGACCTCCAAGGTCTGAAACATAAAGTCAACTTAATATATCCAATATTTGAAAATGAAGACATTGACATTTCCTTCTATTATAGGCAAATAATAGAAAGAAATTTTAAAAGAGCCAATTACACATGAGTTTATGGCAAGAGATGTCAGAATAGTGAATACTTGTTGCTGGTAAGTAATGTTGACTGGGAAGAGTTGCCACAAGTGAACTTTCTGGAGTGACAGAAATGTTCTGTAGCTTTATATGGGCAGTGGTGGGGTCCATGAGTGTGAACATAGGTGAAAATTCAGAGCTGCACACTTTGACGTATGCATTTTATTTTATGTAAACCATTCCTCAATTTAAAAAGTTAGTGCATCCAATACAAGTACAGTACTACAACCAAAATCAAGGGTAAGAATCATTAATCAGACTGCTAGGGAAAAAAAACTGACCTTTCCAAGATCTAGCACAGAAGGGTATATAGTTAACAAGTATTTATTCTAAAAATTTAGTAAAAATATCTCAGATGGTTTGGAAGGTCCTTTCTGAACTAATTAGAACTTTAAAAAAAAAAGAGAGAGAGCCAAAAACTTGCATGACAGTATTCTGTCTTCTTAACAATATTTTGCCTTTTTAGTAATCTGGTAGCTATGGAGACCAAAAGCAACCAGAAGTTTTCCACATAGCACATTGTGATATTATCAAAAGATCGGGTTTGATAATCAAGAAAAACTACGTCTGCTTGATAAATCTGGCCAGACTAAAGTCCCTAGTCTAAGAACCCAAAGACCCTCAAACAGTTTCAGCTTCCATTTTCAGCTTCACAAAAAATAAGCCAAATTTTCCTTTAGTAGATAGATATTTCATCCATACCCAGATTCCAACATAAACAAAATTCCATGACTGAAATGAAACTGGAAGATCTTTGCTTTTGAATAGTCTGTTTCTATTCCTGGGATGACAATGAAGGGGACCAGCAGTTTAGCCTTTTGGCATACTGATTTTTAAACTGGTTATTAAGGAACAAAAGAACATTTGACCCTCCCCCCTTTCCTGCCTAAGAGATTCAGAGGGAAAGAGCTACCCCAGGAAGGAAATCTTAGGATGTTCTCCTTAGCAGCCTCATTTGATGTGAGCATAGTGGATGGGAGTACATCAAATCTGTTTACTAGATTACCCATGTCTCATGGTTTCTGGGTTACCTAGCAAAAAATTACCTGCCATCTGTGTTCTGGTCTTCCTCAATTACCTGTAAATCACCCATTCTCACTTTTGAAATCTAAGTTCCCGTGCCCCAAATTTTTTTCTTTTTTCCAAAATGTGATATATACCCAATTTTAACTCACTGTCTGGAATTTTCATACTAATATGAATTCCTCATGAGCATGTATTAAAATTTTATTTTTGCCGAGACCGATTTGGCTCAGTGGATAGAGCGTTGGCTTGCGGACTGAAAGGTCCCGGGTTCGATTCCGGTTGGGGGCATGTACCTTGCTTGCGGGCACGTCTCCACTGTGGGGCGTGCAGGAGGCGGCTGATCGGTGTCTCTCTCTCATCAATGTTTCTGACTTTCTATCTCTCTCCCTTTCTCTCTGTAAAAAATCAATAAAATACATTAAAAAAAATTATTTTCTCCTATTAATCTGGCTCTGTTAATTCATTAGCCCAGCTAAAAGAACTTAGAAGGTGGGAGAAAAAGTATTGTATTTTTTTAGCCCCCACAACAATAATTCTAACTGTACCATTAAGTGAATTCAAAAACTACTTTTAAATGATTATAAAATAATACTGGCACATGCTGAATGAGATATTGTATCTCAATGTTAATGTATCTTGACCTTAATTAGGCAATGTGGTAATTTCAGAAATGGGAAGCTACCATGTGAAACAGCAAAAATAATCAATTCTTTAAAAAAGACAGTCAAGAACTGAGGATTATTAGCTCTCTTGAAATATTAGTATTCTATAAAATCATAAGCAGTGCACAAATAGTCACACTGCTCACCTGAGATCAGAAAGGTCAAATTATAAATTCATAAGAAATGTGTTTCTTAAATTTCTGCCCTAGCCCCCTACTCCTCTCAAAGATAAGTGTTTTGCCAATATTTGATGTTCTAAGCCAACAGGTTGAGTCTCTTTAGAATTCTTAGCTTATTGATATAACCAAATATTCTGCAGAGCCTGTACAACTGTACTGACAAGTTCTATTATTCTACAACCAACATTAAATAATCCTAAATTATTTAGACTGGTCATTATTTTATAAATAACCAATTCCAGCTGTCTACAAGTGCTGTTCAGCCCAGCCCATTGTGCAAGGCCTGCTTCTGCACCAAAGCAATTTCACTGCAAATATTTTAAAACAGATATGAAGCCATTGTGCAAATTTAAAAATTCTTCAAAAATAAAGCATATTTTGCTCAGCTGGTGTGGCTTAGGGGTTGAGCATCAACCTATGAACTAGGAGGTCACATGCCAGGGTTATAGGCTCAACCCCCAGTAGAAGGCATGGAGAAGGCAGCCGATCAATGATTCTCTCTCATCGTTGATATTTCTCTCTTTTCTTCTCCCTTCCGCTCTCTCTAAAATTCAATAAACCATTTTAAAATATTTTTAATAATAAGCCAATAAATTCTTTTTTAAAATATGGAAGAAAAAATTATAATGATATATTTTTATACTTTTACATTTTAAAAAATGTAAGCCCTTCTATCTTTTCTAATAAGCACTTTCATCATTGATCCTCCCACTATCTCTATTAAGGCTTAAGGACCATACAGAACCCACAACAACAGATCAGTGACAAACTAAATTCTATCAATTAACACATTCTAAGAAGGCTGCCTGGATCCCGTGGTCCTCCCTCCCTCCTGAAGACCACATTGACATCCCTGGCCTTCAGAATGAATAACCCAGTTAAGGGGCAGTTCCTTCCCTTAGACCAATTCCTTTGTAATTAGAGCAAAAATACAAAGACTGTTTAAGACCTAAGGCAAAGTGATATACACTCCAAGCCAATGAAACCATGACAGCAAGCAGATTTCTAAACAGCAAGTAAGTGGGATCCATTTACTTACATGAAGATTCAGTGCCAAACATGGCTGGCTCCAGAGGCTGCTTTAAAAAAAAATTAGAAGAAAGGGGGTGGGGGAAAGGAAGGAAGAAAAATCGAGGAAAGTGTATGTGTGAGAATGAAGAGATGAGACTACACAGCAGGGGTCATGAAGACAGACAATGCAGTCCAAGCTGTGTCCAGCTGCCAGATTCTTCTCTTTCAAGCTTCAGTGTTCTCGGGTGTGACTGAAAAGCAAGGTTTCCTACAGCACCAAAAACCAAAACCTAAGAGCTGCTTTTGCAAATCCAAAAGGGAAAGGCAGGCCAATGTGGCTCTTCTGGGATGCGATGAGGCAGAACTAGGTAGCAGCAGAGGCAGGACCGGGAGAGCAGCCACAGAGGATACTGCAATCCCCAGCTCTGCCGTAGCAGTAAGACAATAGCAGGGCTTATGCATACACTGATGACGTCAGAGACACTGCACAGACCAACTGCACTGCTGAGCCAGAGGCTCCAGTGCCTTCAGGGGAACAGGCGATTCAAAGGGGAATTCCTTTGTCACAAAATGCAGAAGACCAAGAGCCACATATCTATTCTCCCTCCCGACAAGATCTTCATTCTGTGATGCCAGACATTGAAAGAGAACCCGAGAAATTTAAATGCTGGCTCTATAGCAACTAACCACAAAAATATCAAGCAGATTGGGGTTCTTGGTTTTATGCAGCAAGTAGAACTTTTCAAGGAAATAAGTATCAGAAATGATGCCCTAGCCAGTTTTGCTTAGTGAATAGAGGATCAGCCTGTGGACTGAAGGGTCCAGGTTCAATTCCGGTCAAGGGCACATGCCCAGGCTGTGGGCTCAATCCCCAGTAGGGGGCGTGCAGGAGGCAGCCATTCAATGACTCTCTCATCATTGATGTTTCTCTCTCTCCCTCTCCCTTCCTCTCTGAAATCAATAAAAATATTTTTTAAAAAGAAGAAACAGATAATCTGAACATCCCTGTATCTATTCAGGAAACTGGATTTGTAATTTTTTTAAAAAAAGGAATCAGAAATGAAAAAAATAATCTACCTTTAAAAATAACTACAGAACTCATTGGTTTTTTTCTCTAGGAAGATGGCAGACTGATGGATCAAGGGTTGTATACTCAATCACAAAAAATGTGAAAAAATATATACTGTTGAATAAACATTCTGGACTTACGAATACACACAAATATAAAGGTAAAATAATAGTATAACTGCTTACAACACTGCTTGATACAAAGTGAGTACTTGTTAGTGATTACATCCCCATTAGTTATTTTGCAACTATTATTCAAATGTGAAAAACACTGCTTGGGAATATATTTATGTACATGTATTTTTTCCTATCCTATTCCTTTTGCCTTATTTTTCTTCATTTCACCTAATGAGAATTACTGTCAGTTTCCAGAGTAATTCAGTCATTTTAAGGCTACTGTGTACACACTGTGTACACCTGTGTGCAAGTGGACACTTATGACCAACAAACATATTTCTTTTTAACCTATCCATTCAAAGAAACAATTGAAGGTGTTAATATTTTGTCTCTTGACTCACTTGACAAATAAAAGTCTTCCTACTTTTACTTTTAGAAATCGGTTTTTTTAAAGCTGTAAGTGTACAGATTTTCATTAGCATGTCTATCCAACACAAATACAGAAATAAATTTTATTTTACTGTTTTAAAAATATTGAAATGTACAAAGTGTATGTGTGTTTATATATTCTCATAATTCCACACTTTTAAAATAATATAAAGTAGGAATTTCAAGAGTTTATTTCTTCTTCATCCATTCATCCAAAATTATATTCTTTTTCCAATATTTTCTTATGTTTACACAAAGACATCTTTATATAATACAGCTCTTACACATTAAATTCTGATATAAATGTTGCCCTAGCCAGTTTGGCTTAGTGGATAGAGCATCGGCCTGTGGACTGGGTTCAATTCTAGTCAAGGGCATTACCATCTAAAATTAATGGTGATGCTCTTGAATGGTCAAATTACCATCTAAAATATCATTAATAGCTTTTCTGGTCAGGATATGTAGATATGTCTCATCTTTTTAATGGTTGTATAATATTCCATTGTGTGGAAATAGCATAATTTATTTAAGGTAATTTGACCTTTATCTTACTGAAAATAAGTAAGTGCAATGATGATATATATATTTAGTTGTAGAAAAAATAACAATAACTCATATTTACTGAACATTTACTATGTGTCAAATATTCTGATAACTTAATATGTATTAAATTATTTAATCTTCACAATAGCCTTAGAAATAGGTATCATTATTACCCACACTTGACACATGGTGAAATAATTTTGCAAGGACCCTCAGGCAGTAAATAATAAGGTAAAATACAAACCTAGGCAGTCTGTTTCCAAAGCATATGCTTATAATGCCTCTTGAGAAATGAATACATAATTACCAAAATTATATTTTAAGAATTCAACTAAAATGAAAGAAAAATAAAAATCAATTCAAAACGTGGAGAAAAAAAATCCTTAAAAAAGAAAGCTCACCAGAGAAAAGTAAAAATAACAGAAAAGACTATGCCAAAAATTGCAAGAACTAAGAAAAATGCATCCCTCCCAAAATAATTAGTCAGGTCAATAGCCAAGAAAGAATATCAATAATGGTGTTAAAATACACCTGTAGGAAGTGGGAAATGGCAAATATACTTCCAAAAGATTGAAACTAGAATATTATTTTACACTAGAGGCCCAGTACATAAAAATTCATGCACAAGAGAGGCGGGGGTCTCTCACCCCAGCCCACCCCCTCTCACAGACCAGGAGTCTCCAGGGGAGGGAGAAGACCCGGCAATCAGGAGAAGGTGACACCACTATCACCTCTCTGCTGTTGGCACTGCCACAGCACAAGCCTCAGCTGGCCCTGGTTACCTGAGCCTCAGGTGGCCCTGGGCATCTGGGCAACTGTCATCTGAGGCTTGCCTGTGCCTTGGGCTGGCCCTGAGCGGCTAGGGGGCCAAGGGGACTGGGGAACTCCAGAGGCAGGCCCAGCCTTGCCACATGCCTGCCACCCCAGCAGGGCTAAGGGGACTGGGCTTCGCCATTTTGTGGCTGTGGGCATCACCATCTTTGAGAGCATGGCAGTCAATTAGAATATTCCCTTCTTATTAGCTGTTGGCACCACCATCTTTGAGGGAGGGCAATTAGCATATTTCCTCCCTATTGGCTGTGGGCACCGCCATCTTTGAGGGCAGGGCAGCAATTAGCATATTCTCTCCTTATTGGCTGTGGGTGTTATCATCTTTGTGACAGTGTGAGGATCAACTAGCATAGTCCTTCTTTATTAGATAGCATAAGATCTGTTTTGATTGCATATCAGATATTGCACATGAATAAGACACACATGGATGTGGCCATCAGAAAGGCAGGAAGAAAAGTGGAATGAGAAAACTGTCCCTGGGTAAGAGAGATTTCCAACCAAAAGTCACAGTCTGTATACAATAACTAGAGGCCTGGTGCATGACATTTGTACTCAGGGGGGAGGGGAATGTCCCTCAGCCCAGCCTGTGCTCTCTCGCAGTCCGGGACCTCTCAGGGGATGTCCACCTGCTGGCTTAGCCCATTCCTCATGGGGAGCGGGCCTAAGCCAGCAATCAGACACCTCCTGAGGAGTCCTTAGCACTGCCATGGAGCCTCTCCCGCCACCGCTGCAGCACTCGCCAGCTGTGAGCCCAGCTTTTGGCTGAGTGGAACTCCCCGTGAGAGTGTACTGACCACCAGGGAGCAGCTCTTGCATTGAGCGTCTACCCCCTGCTGATCAGTGAGCATCATAGCGACTGGTCATTCCGCTGTTCGGTCTATTTGTATATTAGCCTTTTATTATATAGGACTAGAGGCCTGGTGCATGAAGTCATTCATCAGTGGGGTTCCTCGGCCTAGTCTATGGGATTGGGCCAAAACCGGCTCTCCAACATCCCCCAAGGAGTCCCAGATTACGAGAGGGCATAGACCAGGCTCAGAGACCTCACCAGTGCACGATTGGTCAGGGATGGGATATGGGAGATTGGCAAGCTGGGGAGGGACTGCGGGAGGGTTCCAGGGCATGTCCAGCCCATCTTGTTCAGTCCCAATGGGCCAGACACCACAACAAGCCCACCTACTATTGGAGCATTTTCCCCCTGGTGGTCATTGTATGTCATAGTGACTGATTGACTGTCTGTCCCCTGGTGGTCAGTGCACATCACAGCGAGCAGTTGAGCAGCCTTAGCATATCATTAGCATACTAGAGGCCCAGTGCACAAAATTTGTGCACGGGGTGGAGGGATGTCCTTCAGCCTGGCCTGCACCCTCTCCAATCTGGGACCGCTCGATCCCCATTGGGATAGGGCCAAAATGGGCAGATGGACATCCCTCTCACAACCCAGGACTGCTGGCTCCCAACTGCTCACCTGCCTGCCTTCCTGATTGCCCCTAATCGATTCTGACTGCCAGCCTGATCAACCCCTAACTGTTCTCCTGTCAGCCTGTTTGCCCCTAACTGCCCTCCCCTGTGGGCCTGGTCATTCTTAATTGCCCTCCCCTGCTGGCCTGATCACCCCTAATTGCCCTCCCCTGCAGGCCTGGGTCCCCCCAACTGCTCTCCCCTGCAGGCCTGGGTCTCCTGCACTTGCCCTTCCCTGCAGGCCCAGTCACCCCCAACCTCCCTCCTCTGCTGGCCTGGTCACCCCTAACTGCTTTTCCTTGCAGGCTTGATCATCCCCAACTGCCCTTCTTCCTTGCAGGCCTGGTCACTCCTAACTGCCCTCCCCTGCTGGCCTGACTGCCCACAACTGCCCTCCCTTGCAGGCCTGGTCCCTCCCATCTGCCCTCCCCTGCTGGCCATCTTGTGATGGCCATCTTGTGTCCACATGAGGGCAGTCATCTTGTGTGTTGGAGTGATGGTCAATCTGCATATTACTTTTTTATTAGATAGGATAGAGGCCAGGTGCATGGGTGGGGGCCAGCTGATTTGCCCTGAAGGGTGTCCCAGATTAGGGCGGGGTTCCCTTGGGGTGTGGGGTGGCCTGGGCAAGGGGCCTATGGTGGTTTGCAGGCCAGCCATACCCCCTGGTGACCCAAGTGGAGGTCCTGGTATCTGGGATTTATTTATCTTCTATAGTTAAAACTTTGTAGCCTGGAGCAGAGCTAAGCTTTCTGTTTGCCATTTCTGCTGGAATTTATTTATCTTCTATAACTGAAACTTTGTAGCCTTAAGCAGAGGCCTGGGTCAACCAGGGTGTGTGGAAAATTTGGCTTCCTCCATCACCAGGGCAACCCAAGCCTCTTTCCTGTTCTTTCTGTGGCCGTAGCCATTTTGGTTGGGCTAATTTGCATACTTGCTCCTGATTGGCTGCTGGGCATGACTTGTGGGTGTAGCAGAGGTATGGTCAACTTGCATATTATTCTTTTATTACGTAGGATTACACTGTGATTGGTTGAATGGCTGACCAGATGACCAGGCACTTAGCATATTAGGCTTTTATTATATAGAATTGCTTTGCTGACTCATTGCTATAGCTCCTTTGCTCAATTCACATGTGGGGTGTATATTTGCATATATATATATATAAATGCATTTTTCTGAGTGCCTATATATATATATTTCTTGATAGAGACTTCTTTTATATATACAGGTCATCCTTAGGTTACGTCAGACTCGACTTACGTCATTTTGCGGTTACGTTGCCATCTCCAACTTACAGTATTTATTTAAAAAAAAAAAGTTCCATCATTTCAATGTATGTATATATGTGCTTTGTGGTTTTTATTATTTATTTACCACAAGTAGAGGTCAGGAATTGTTACCTTTCTTTTAAATTTTTTTTACTGTTTCATTTCATTACTGCTGTGTATGTGCTCCATGTGAGTGATATAGGTGCTTATGTAGGTGGGTTCCAACTAACAGCAAAAATCAAGTTATGTTGCACCGTAGGAATGGATCTCTGATATAATCCAAGGACTGCCTCTGTGTGTGTGTGTATGTGTGTGTGTTCGTGTGTGTGTTTACTTTTTTTGTTTTGTTTTTTTACTGATTTCAGAGAGAAAGGGAGAGGGAGAGAGAGATAGAAACATCAATGATGAGAAAGAATCAGTGATCAGCTCCCTCCTATAGGCCCCACAATGGGGATTGAGCCCACAACCCTGGCTATGCCCTGACTGGGAATCGAACTCTGACATCCTCATAGGTCAATGCTCAACCACTGAGCCAGGCCAGCTGGGCTTGGCACAGACTTCTAATAGAAGTAAAAGGCTGCAATATTTCTCAAGAAATCTACTTACCTTTTAGATAACTATAACTACGTTAAAAACATTAGGTATCTCACCGGCATCTCACCGGCCAACAGAACTGGATACAAACTATAACCTCTGACTCCTATTAAGGTTTCTATAATCTTAGGAGGCCTGAGCTTTCCACTTTAGAGGTTTGGGATCCTTACCACTTAAGGCCCATACTTGACAAAATAGATTCCAAAAAATTAGTTTGCTCCAATTCCTTCCTCTGGTTAGCTGACATGAGCTCAAAGAATGAAGACAAATGTTAATGTTGCCTAAGGAAAATGTAATAAAGGACGAGTAAGACTGACCTGGTGTCACCTATGACATTCCAAAAACTCACAATATACTCCAAAATCAAAGTGATCCTTGGATTATCAATTATGTCTAATTATGCTCTCCCTTTCCCTCCTCCCTCCCAAATAAATAATTGATTTCACAAAAATTTGATTTATACGCCATAATTAGCTGCTTTGCCAAAGGTCCATCCACTGGAATTTTGTCATTGTACTTGGGTCTCTGCCCTGGTAAAAAGTCTTCCAAAAGCTTTGGTTCTTTAGTTGAAAAGGAGAAAATCATTAAACCATTACCCAAAAGTTCCTATTCAGGGCAATAAAATTTTGCATTAGTTGTACACATTTTTGTGCAGACACATGCCCTTACCTCCGTATCAACACCTCACCTTCCAATTCCACCTTCTTCCCATCCAATCTAAGAGAATCCCCATTTACTCATCCAGCAACCACCACCTGTGTTAATCTAATCTTAACTTTATTCCTACACCTGTACCAATTTACTAGTCAGTGAAACTAGAAATTGAGAACAAGCTATGTAGTTTTTAAAAGAGGCTAGTTATACAACAGAAAAATTAACACTCAGAAAATTTAGGATGAAAACTGAAATTCTCCAATTCACTTCATTACATTAATTCTACTTATAAGATAGAGACACTCACATGCATAAAATAACCACCACAGTGCCAAAAACATTTTATAGAAACCACAAGCTCTCTTCAGAATTGCGTGTATTTTATTCTCTATGTGGCATAATCTGAACTCAGATGTTTGTACTCTAAGCCTTCTGGCCCAGAGGGGAGAAATGTGGATTAATTATGGGTTGCAATTTAAGTCTGTTTGAATATGACCCAAATTGAAATAGAAGGAACAGCAAGGTTATGTCTGAGAAATGTCCTTAAGTGCTTATCCTAAATTATCACAATTTACATATAACAAATTAATACATACTTAGGAACAAATTTTTAAATAGAAATCTAAGATATATTTTTTTAAATGCTACAGGTTGAAAAATATTTTAATTTTACCTATATACTCCATAATGAAGCAGTAGGCAGGAAAACAGGTGTTTTCCAAAGTACAACTATCAGACATGAATGAAACAGCTCCTCAGACAGGCAAAGTGCTCATGTGACATTAAGCAACAGCTATGGCTCTGCTCCCCTTTGCCTGTTCTTTTAAAGTCGTCCACAGGTAAGTCTTAGAAAAGAACCGCTAGTTCTTCCCGTTTAATTCCTATAATATTAGTTTAAAACTAGGGGAAAAATAATCCTCTTCTTTCTCTTAGTGCACAAGATATCTATCTACACTTCAACCTGGCACTCAATATTTACAAACTCACATAACCTGAAAGGAGTTGATGTCCAAACTTTTAGAAAGAGTATAATTTTGTCATTACAGAAAGCAACTATCACAATAAAGAGGGTCACATATACAGTTATGCTTATACTCTAGTCTATTAAGTGTACAACAGCATTATGTCTAAAAAACAATGTATATGCCTTAATTTAAAAACATTTTATTGCTTATAAATGCTAACCATCAGCTGAGCCTTTAGCAAGTTGAAATCTTTTGCTGGTGGAGGGTCTCACTGCAGTGAGGCTGCTGGCTGGTGAGGGTGTTGATTGTTGAAGGTTGAGATGGCTGTGGCAATTTCTTAAAATAACATAACAGTGCAGTTTGCCTCATGGACTGACTCTTCCTTTCACAAACAATATCCCTAGTGCATGCGATGCTGTTTGACAGCATTTACCCATAGCAGAACTTCTTTAAACACTGAAGCCAGTGCTCTCAAGCCCTGCTGCTGCTTTACTGACTAACTTCATGTCATATTCTAAAACCCTTTGTTGTCACTTCACCAGTCACCACAATCTCTTCACCAGGAGTACATTCTATCTCAAGAAACCACTTTCTTTGTTCATCTGTAAGAAGCAAGTTATCACACATTCAAATTTTATTGTAAGATTACAGCAATTCAGTCACATCTTCAGGCTCCACTTCTAATTCCAGTTCTGCTATTTCCACCACATCTGCAATTACTTCCTCCACTGAAGCCTTGAACCCCTCAAAGTCATCCATAAGGGTTGGAATCAATTTCTTCCAAACTCCTGTTAACCGTAATACTTTGACCTATTCTCATGTATCACAAATGTTCTTAATGGCATCTAAAACGAATTCTTTTCAGGAGGTTTTCAATTTACTTTGGCCAGATCCATCAGAGGAATCACTATCTTTGGCAGCTATAGCCTTACATATTTCTTAAATAATAACAATTAAAACTCTGAATCAATCCTTGATTCATGTGCTGCAGATGTATGATGTGTTAGCAGGCATGAGATCTCACAGTATCCTATATAATAAAGAGCTAATATACTAATTAAACCAGACGGCAGAACGGCCTTCCAGAACAACCAGTGGGCAGGGCCACAAAGCAGCTGGAGCTGTGATGGGCAGAGCCCCTTGCACAAATTTTGTGCATTGGACCTCTAGTATCTCCATAAAGCTCTTGGGTGACCAAGTGCATTGTCAAGAGGCAGCAATATTTTGAAAAGAATCTTCTTCTCCAAGCAACAGGTCTTAACAGTGAGCTTAAAATATTCAGTAAACCGTGTTCTAAACAGATGTACTATCATCAGACTTTGCTGCTCCATTTATAGACCACAGATAGATTTAGCATAATTCTTAAGGTCCCTAGGATGTTGGGGATGATAAATGAGCACTGGCTTCAATTTAAAGTAAATAACCTAAGAAAAGAGTCAGCCTGTCTTTTGAAGCTTTGAAGCCACCTACGAGGGTCCTATATGGCATCTTCTTCCAATAGAAGGCCATTTCATCTACATTGAAAGTGTATCATTTAGTGTAACCATCTTTATTAGTAATCTTAATTAGCTACCTGTATTTATTAGTTAGATCTTCCAGATAACTTTCTTTAGCTTCTATATCACCACTTGCTGCTTCACTTTGTACTTTTATGTTAGGGAGATGGTTTCTTTACTTAAGTCTCATAAATTAAGCTCTTAACTAGTTTCAACCTGTTCTTCTCCAGCTTATTAACCTCTCTCAGCCATCATAGAATTGAGAGTTAGCCTTGCTCTGGATTAGGCTTTGACTTAAGGGAATGCTGTGGCTATGATGATCTCCGTGTCAGCAATATACTGTTTTACTTTCTTAGTATTCGTGTATTCAGTTGAGTAACACCTTTCCTTTCCTTCAAAAACTCTTCCTTTGCATTTACAATTTCGGTAACTGGTGCAAGAAGCCTAAATCTCGGCCTCTCTTGGCCTGTGACATACCTTCCTCAGTAAGCTTAATCATTTCTAGTTTTTATTATTTGAAGTGAGAGATGTGATTCTTCCTTTAACTTGAACATTTAAAGGCCAGTGGGGTTACTACTTAGCCTTATTTCAGGAAATAGGGAAGTTCCAAGAGAAGAAAAGAGACAAGAAATGGCAAGTTGAGAGAGCAATCAGAGCACACACATTTACTAACTTAGCCACCTTATATGGCCACAGTTTGCGGTGCCCAGAAACAATTACAAAAATGAACTGGACCAAAGTTTTGCCACCCTGAAGCTGCATTTTGGGATATTGATTTTAAGCTACTTATTAAGAAAAAGAATCCTCAAAAAAAAACTTTGACCCTCTCCCTTCCCACCTAAAAGATTCAGATGGAAAGGCCAACTCCAGGAAAGAAATCTTAAGATGTTCACCTTAACATAATATAAATAAAGTAAATATAGTAAACAGGAGGAGGGCTTCCAGTAAGGACCTATTAGCTACATACCCACTGTGTTCCATGTTTCTGAATTGCCTAGCAAGAATTTGTCCACCATGTGTGTTCCACTCTTCCTCAACTACCCGTATATCACCCATTCTCACTTCTAAAATCTAGAATCCTGGTCCCCGCTTTTCTCCTTTGTTCAAAATGTCATATATACCCAATGTTACTTCACTATCTTTAGAATTGTCATGCTTTAGTGAATTCTTTATGCACATGTATTAAAATTTTTATTTTCTCCTGTTAATCCATCTGTTAATTTGTTATTAAACAGCTAGAAGAATTTAGAAGATAGGTGGTAAAGTATTACATTTTTTTAGCCCCCAGAATATTAACATCAAAAATCAATGATCAGGGAGATATCAAAATGGTGGCATAGGTGAAAATCTAAGCTGCTGCCTTGCACAACAATTTCAAAATTACAACTAAAAGACAGAAGAGATACCATCCAGAATCACAGGAAAGCTATCGGAGTGAAAATTCTACAACTAGAAGTAAAGAGAGGGACTCAAGAAGACTCAGCGGAGCTGCAAAAAGCTGACATACAGACACACGCTCGTGGAGAGAACGGGTGGAGGAGGGTCTGGCTGGCTCCCTCTAGTGGAAGGGAGATGGAAAATCCCGACTGCACTGAACCCCAGCTCCAGGTGAGACTCATACGGGAGAGTCTGGATTGTTGTGAAAAGGAAGGAGAGCACGGAAACTTAGGGGAGCCGCGAAAGACATGTCTGGGGGTATGCGAAAGTGTGTGAAAAAGTGCACATGAAAGTGCACACACGGAGCACTGACTGCTGATTGTGCCACTGGCTTTCTCTACCGGGAGGAAAACAGAAGCTCACAACAGCACTGAAATCCAGGTCCATCTGCACTGAACCCCAGTTTCAGACAAGACCCTGGAGACCCAGACTCATATGGGTCCCTAGAGTGAACAGAAACTCAGGGAAACCAGAAAGGTAGAGGTTCGGAAGCTGACCTGCATGCGAGCTAACAGCAGAGGTCTGGAGGCAATTGCTCATGCACAGACACAGCTGATCCTCACAAACAATTGGCTTGGAGGTCAATTCTCCACAGTGATACCAACAACAATCAAGACTTAACTACAAGACTGTACACACAGTTCACAAAGGGATGCACCAAGAGTGTCCACCACAGGTAACTGGGGAGGCAGAGCTACTGGGCCACATAGGACATCTACCACACAAAGCTACAATACCATCTCAGGGAAGCAGCAAAATATGCAGAGACAAAAAAACACACACAACAGATCACAAATAAAAGAAATGGAGGAAAACAAACAACTGATATAGAGTTCAAAACCATGGTTATATAAGGTTTTTTAAGAATTTCCTAGAAAAAAATGGATAAATTTAGCAAGACCCAAGAGATGAAAAAGGACCAACTAGAAATTAAACATACACTGACTGAAATGAAAAAATATTATACAGAAAGCTAACAGCAGGCTAGAGGATAGCAAGAATCAAGTCAAAGATTTGATATACAAAGAATCAAAAAACACTCAACTGGAAAAGCAAAAAGAATTAAAAAAATGTGAAGATAGTGTAAGAAGTCTCTGGGACAACTTCAAGTGTACTAACATCAGAATTATGGGGGTGCCAGAAGAAGAGAGAGAGCAAGATACTGAAAACCTATTTGAAAAAATAATGACTGAAAACTTCTCCCACCTGGTGAAAGAAATAGACTTACAAGAAGTTCAGGAAGCGCACAGGACCCCATATGAAAGGAATCCAAAGAGGACCACACCAAGACACATCATAATTAAAATACCAAGAGTAAAAGACAAAGAGAGAATATTCAAAGCAGCAAGAGAAGAACAGTTAGTTACCTATAAGGGAGCACCCATACGATTGTCAGCTGATTTCTCAACAGAAACTATGCAGGCTAGATGGGAGTGGCAAGAAATATTCAAAGTGATGAATAGCAAGAACCTACAACCAAGATTACTCTGCCTAGCAAAGCTATCATTCAGAATTGAAGTTCAGATAAAGAGCTTCACAGATAAGAAAAAGCTAAAGGAGTTCATCAACAGCAAACCAATGCTGAAAGGTACTCTTTAAGAAGAGGAAGAAGAAAACAATAAAGGTAAAAATTATGAACAACAAATACATATCTATCAACAAGTGAATCTAAAAATCAAGTGAATTGAAAATCTGATGAACAGAAAAAACTGGTGAATATAATAGAAAAGGAGTGGACTGATAATTCTCAGGGGGAAAGAGATAAGGGAGGGGCAGGGAGAGACTGGTTGGGGTTAATTTGCATACTCACTCCTGATTGGCTTCTGGGTAAGGCTTGTGGGCGTGGTTTGTGGATGTAGCAGAGTGGTGGTTAATTTGCATATTACTCTTTTTTTATTTGATAAATCTTTATTATTCAGATTACAATTGTTCCTCTTTTTTCCCCTCATACCTCCCTTCCACCTAACTCCTACCCCTTCCTCTGCCCTTACCTCCCCCACATTGTCCTCATCCATAGGTGTATTTTTGTCCACTCTCTCCCTGCAACTCCTTCACCCCTTTCCCCCTGAGAAGTGTCAGTCCACTCCCTTTCTATGCCCCTGATTCTATTATATTCACGTTTATTCTGTTCACCAGATTTTTTATTCACTTGATTTTCAGATTAACTTATTGTTGTTCATAATTTTTTTCTTTACTGTTTTCTCCTTCTTCCCCTTCTTAAAGAGTACCTTTCAGCATTTCATATAATACTGGTTTGATGTTGATGAACTCCTTCAACTTTCTTATCTGTGAAGTTCTTTATCTGACCTTCAATTCTGAATGATAGCTTTGCTAGGCAGAGTAATCTTGGTTGTAGGTTCTTGCTATTCATCACTTTGAATATTGCCACTCCCATCTGGCCTGCATAGTTTCTGTTGAGAAATCAGCTGACAATCATATGGGTGTTCCCTTGTAGGTAATTAACTGTTTTTCTCTTACTGCTTTCAATATTCTCTCTTTGTCTTTTACTCTTGGTATTTTAATTATGATGTGTCTTGGTGTGGTCCTCTTTGAATTCCTTTTGTTTGGGGTTCTATGCATTTCCTGAACTTGTAAGTCTATTTCTTTCACCAGGTGGGAGAAGTTTTCAGTCATTATTTCTTCAAATAGGTGTTCAGTAACTTGCTCTCTCTCTTTTTCTGGCACCCCCATAATTCTGATGTTGGTATGCTTAAAGTTGTCCCAGAGGCTCCTTACACTATCTTCACATTTTTTTTATTCCTTTTTCTTTTTGCTTTTCCAGTTGAGTGTTTTCTGCTTCTTTGTATTTCAAATCTTTGTTTTAATTCTTTCATCTATCTAGTCTGCTATTAGGTTTCTGTACAATATTTTTTATTTCAGTCAATGTATGTTTAATTTCTAGTTGCTCCTTTTTCATCTCTAGTTGATTCTTTTTCATCTCCTCTTGGTTCTCCCTAAATTTATCTATCTTTTCTAGGAAATTCTTGAAAAATCTTATAACCATAGTTTTGAACTCTATATCCAGTTTTTGTTTTCCTCCATTTCTTTCGTTTGTGATCTATTTTTTTTTTTGTCTCCACATTTTCGCTGCTTTCCTGAGCTGGTACAGTAGCTTTGTGTGGTAGATGTCCTATGTGGCCCAGTAGCTCCGCCTCCCCAGTTACCTGAGGTGGACTCTCTTGGTGCATCCCTTTGTGGACTGTGTGTACGGTCTTATTGTATTTAAGTCTTGACTGTTGTTGGTATCACTGGGAGGAATTGACCTCGGAGCCAATTGTTTGTGAGGATCAGCTGTGTCTACGCCGGGAGAACTTCTGTGCTGCAGTCAGCCTTATGATACAAGAATTGCAAAAGCCTCAGTGTTCAGCTTGGATGGGGCAGAGTCTCAGGGCTGAGCAGACAACCTTGGCTTCCCGTCAGCCCTGTCCTATGCAGCTCCTGGGTCTCAGTATCCCTCAGTAATTGCTACAGCCCTCCCTGAACACTGGCTCTCACACACCTCTAGACCTCTATCTTTCTGGTTCCCCTGAGTTTCTGTGGGCTCTGGGGACATGTATGAATCTGGGTCCCCAGGGTCTTGCCCAGAACTGGAGTGAGAAGTGGATTTTAGCACAGTTGGTAGGTTCTATCTTCCTCCCACTAGAGAAAGCCAGCGGCACAATCAGCAGTCAGCCCTCTGTGTGAGTACTCAGGCTCGCGTGCCTCCAGACCTCTGCCTTTCACAGTTCCCCTGTTTCCATGCACTCCCCTCTTTTTTCGACAGTCCAGACTCCCCCCTATGAGTCTCGCACGGGTTGAGCGCAGTCGGAACTGGGGTTCAGTGCAGTCGGGAGTTTCTGTCTCCCTCCTGCTAGAGGAAGCCAGCCATGCATTCCGCTGCCTGTCCTCTCCACGTGCATGTCTCCATACTTCAGTTTTTTTGCAGCTCCTCTGAGTCTCCATGAGCCCCTCTCTTTCCTTCTAGTTGTAGAATTTCCACTCAGCCAGCTTTCCTGTGGTTCTGGATGGTGTCCATTCTGTCTTTTAGCTGTAGTTTTTGAAATTGTTGTGCAAGGCAACAGTTTAGGTGTTCACCTATGCGACCATCTTGGTTTCTCCCATATTACTCTTTTATTAGATAGGATAATTTTATTGATTTCAGAGAGGGAAGAGAGATAGATGATAAGAGACTGATGAGAAAGAACAATTGATTGGCTGCCTCCTTTCTGCAGGTTTCCTGCCACAGGATCAAGCCCACAACTGGGGCATGTGCCCTGACTGGCAATTGAACTTTGACTTCCTGGTTCTAAGTCAACACTCAACCACTGAGCTTCACTGGCCAGTTATGTTCCCACATCCTTGACGGCCAGCAAGACTCATCAGATTCTTTTTCCTTGGCCTGAACACAAACTGTTTCAAGCACAACATTCTCCTCCTCCACTCTGCTACTTCCTTTCCACTAAGTAAGTTTCTCCATGAGATAACTACAAAATTGAAAATACTATAAAATGTGATTTCTAATTTTCAATACAATATCAAAAGTATGTGTAGTACAGTAATCTAAAAATTCTGTACTCAATATCATCATTTAACAGATTCCCCCAAAATTTTACAAACAAAATGAGAAAGCATCATTTATTTGAGCCATCCAGTCAATGCTTCATTACCATAAGCAAATTATTTCACCACCATGCGGCTAACAGTCTACAGCTGTTAATTCTCATCAACCTCTTGTGTCACTGTTGCTCAGCAGACCATTTCACTTCCCAGACCTTAATTCTCTTTATCTTAATCTAGGGCACAGATTAGAAAGCTTTCCACAGCTATAAAAATGTGATATAGTATATTCTTCCTGGTAATTAAGATGTGCAAATGTTTAAAACATTAATGCCATGATTGTTTTAAAATGGTATGTTTAAAATGTCTAATGATATCTGCCTTAATGTCCACACAACTTACAAGTATGTGCAAACATTGATAACCATTATTAGATGTCACATGAAATGACATTTTATGCCTTTCACAGTTTAGTACTGTTAGCATGGATTTTTAAAGTTCTATCTAATTGTTTGAGTAGCATTATTTTAACATTTTTTATTTTTATCCTTTATATTTTATAATTCTCAAATCAGATATTTAAAGAAAATGCTTTTTATTAACAAAATAAAAACATAATGAAAAATTAAATTAGAAAGTATAAAATGAATGAGTAAATACATAGATATCTACAAAACCTACAACCTACAGTTAAGTGATCTGCACACTTCAGAAATCCAGCAGAGTCAGGCTTTGAGTGAGACAGAGAAGGTTCAAGTTGCACCTTACCCACTTATTAGATGGATGATCCTAAGCAATTTTTACATCTCTCTTTAAGCCAAAGTTTGATCATAAATTAAATGACAAAGGTCCTAGATCAATATCTGGGACATGATAATAGCTAATATGTAAATAGCATCTAATATGTACCAGACATTGTTCTAACTCATGTATAAACTTATTTATCCCTCACAACAACTCTATGAGGTATTTTCCTCATTTTATAGATGAGAAAACTGGGAAATGGAGGATAATTAAGTCCTACACTACTAGTATACATCCCAAATCCAGAATTCAACACAAGTAAGCCTAGCTCAGAGTCCTTGTGCTTAACCACCACACCAACACTCCCTCTATAGAGTAGGTGATCAATAAATGAAAGCAAAACAAGAAAAAACACTTCAAAAAACCAGGTTTCATTCTTTCTAATACAATCAGCCAGGGTTTATAACTATTACCTCTTTTTATATTCTACATTCAATTACAATATATGAAAAATTTGGAGAAATAGAGATAACAGTTAAAGTCATGTGATAGCTTACAATAAGAGATGCATTAGTCAGTTAGGCACACATAAGCACCCAGTGCAGAAAGCTATTATCATAAAAGGACCTGTACTATCCACTGTACTCTCAGCAATCACTAAGTCCCTCCCTTTCTATTTTTCAGTTCTCTAGTAGTTTTACTACTTCCCTGTTGCTAACAAGTTTGAACAGTTTCCTCTAATTTCAAAACATTCACAAAGAGAGCCTTCAAGTAAATCTCTCTACCTTCCTCCCCAATAATCTTCTCTATCCCCAACTCATCTTTAGCAAAGGAGACTCGCTGGTATGCCTGGGTATATCCCTGTCCACAGCAACAATCACATCACTGTCTTCCCCACCACTCAGTAAGAAGTCACCAGAGTCAGGTTCTTTTAAGGGACACTTGTTCTAGCCAAGCGCCCAGAGATCACTGTCCTACCTGCAGTTTACTTACTCAGCAGCAGCCTACACTGCACCTCAGGAACCCCATCCCAAATTCCTGCTGCAATTTAACCCTTCAAGGCCCAGGCTAGAAGAAGTATAGTTATTGAATTGAAAGACCTGGTGTTTAGCCTCTACGCTGGCCACCCATTACCTCTCTGGTCTCAGATAAGTCCTGGAACCTATGTAGGTGCTCATTCCCTCACTGGTAAAATAAGGAGATTGAAATGAATGAACCCTAAAATCTCTCCTACCTCTAGGATACTATTTTAAACCAATTGGAGATGGAAGAGAAAACCCAAGTAACTCCCAGCAGGCAACTGCTCCTCCTCCTCTGGCCCACACCTTCCCCTCTTCCATCATGCTGAAGCTTTGGAAACACTCCACCTCAAGGGTGGGAAACCAGGGAGCTAAGGTATAAGAATTCTCCAAATCTAGTGCATTTATACTGAATTGCTCATGCTTCCAGGGAGCCTCCTACTGTTTACAAGCCCACTGTTCCTCTCTAGACAGGCCCCTAGTTTAGGATTGAGTAAATAAATACAAACACAAAACACACATAGAAATAACATTAGGAAGCCCTGATGACTAGAGGGTTCATGATCTGCTGGGTCACACCTTTAGGACAACAAGGCCTGAGTGCCAGCAATAAAGCTTCTGCAGGAGACCAGGACATGACTGAAACAGCTTGGATAGGGAATGCCAGCTCTTCTCTCTCACTTTCATGGCTCTCCTACCTAGAGTGGTTCTTGCTCTTTGAGTCCACATATCCTTTCCTTTCCACGGAAGGACAATAAGCATGACTCCCACTTTACTTTTCCCTCTTAAACCTTAAAACCGTAATTTTACCATAGTATCTTATATCTTATTTCCAGCACATACAATAACCTACTTTATAGCATGTTAAAATGCTAGGGTTGGATTGTAAACACTCATTCTGTTTTTCCACATTTCAGAAATACAGTTTTCCTCCAGTCTCTATTCCCACCCTGCTCACAAACTAGTCAGAGTTAAGTTAAACTGCAACTTCCCCTTACTCTAAGTCAGAAGACACTTTATTTAACATACTGCAGTCTCCCAAGCTTCTTACCCCCAATTCCAAGCTGCATCTGCCTCAGCATTTCCTTTTCATGTTCTGTCGTCCATGGACTTTGTTTACGGAAACCCAAGTCTACCTGATGGCCTATCCCATAATGCAAGAAAACATTATTGCAAAAAGGATTCTTTGAAAGAAGAAGTTTCTTTTCTTTTTTAAAAAAATATGTTCTTATTGATTTCAGAGGAAATGGGGGAGAGATAGAGAGAGAGAAACATCAATGCTGAGAGAGAATCATTGATTGGCTGCCTACTGCACGTCCCATACTGGGGATCAAGCCCGCAACCTGGCTGTGCTCTGACGAGGAATCAAACCATGACCTCCTGGTTCATAGGTCAATGCCCAACCACTGATCTATGCTGGCCAGGCAAGAAGTCTCTAACAGAGTGAGCCCAACTCCTTCCATGAGTGCACTTTACCCCTCATACCTAAAACTTTTAAATAAGCCAAGAGAGAGGAGAATCAAAAGCACCAACCAGGTAACAAAATAGTTCTATGAAGTAAGAAGAGAACTCAACTGCTCAGCTCAATACAATCACCCAGATCAGCACTATACCTTCTTCAAAACGAAGTTAAGAATCATCCTTAGCAAGCACAAAAGCACAATTATAATTAAAAGCATAGTGAAACCTCACAGTAAGTCTATTTTACCAAACTCCAAACCGTCAGATAAGGTTCCTTCTGGATAGATTATAACACCTGTTTGTTGTACTTTAAAAGAATGATGACAACAGTGGAAGAATCCAAAACTCCAATGGCCATAAAACTCAGACTTCTTAGAAAGTAGCAGGACCACTCCCTTCTTACATGAGCCTCAAGAGAATTCATATCAAGTAACATAGCTGGAAAGAAAGAGGAAATAACTTTTTTTTAAGAGGTGGAATAAAGTCTCCCAAGTACTGATATTTTCTAAATTATATTTGTATTGATTTCAGAGAGGGAGACAGAGAGAGAAATATCAATGTTGAGAGAGAATCATTGATTGACTATCTCCTGCATGTCCCACAATGGCAATCGAGCCTACAACCTGGGCATGTGCTCTGACCAGGAATCAAACTGTGACATCCTGGTTTATAGGTTGACACTCAACCACTGAACACACAGTTATCAGAAAATGACTATAAATAGATAAAACTGGTTTAAATGTTTAACGCTAACCAAATTTATATATATATATATACCTAAGTTAATCTTGATATAAAATCAAGTCATCAGAAACATGATTAAAGTTAATCATGCCTGATAAAAAAATCAAGATTAAGATTTTCTTTCCAGGAAGAAGAAAAATGGCAGGGGAATAGATGGACATGTCCCAAGCCTAGTCCCTGAGCAGACAGAGAGAACAGCTGAGGGTCATACTGGGAGTGTTTGTTGGCGATTTAAGAGATACTATATTCAAAGAGAAGGTGGGAGACTGCTGGACAGGGCTCCGCTAACCGGGCAGCCCCCACTGCTGCTGGGTTCTCTGCCTGAGCCACCAGCTCAGACTCGAAGACCGCGCCATCTTGAAGGGGAGAGTGGATGTTTATGGAAGCCTGAAAATCTATAGCTGCACCACCCACCAAACAGCTGCAAACCCCAGAACACCAGTCCCCAACTGGCGCAAACACTCGGATTCAGAGGAGCTCCATATGCCACGTGGAAAGGTCAGATTTCACCTGGGTAAGGTGAGGTCTCTGGTCCCGCAGAACAGAAACGTGTGCACTGGGAGCTGGAGGACTGGGAGAAATCTCTACCTAGAGAAATCCGTGGCTATTGGGCAGGGCATGATCCATGAATGTGGAAGGGGGCCCTCAGAGCTGTTAACAGGGGATCTCTAGAAAGCAACCCATTTTGATCTGATGCAGAAGGACAGCCTGGGAGTGCCTGGGAGTTACTAAAGTATGCCAGCTGCTTGGACAGAAGTGGGGAAAGGGGACTGCGCAGACTTGCACTGTTTCCTCTTCAGATCCTTGCTTCTGATTGCTAAGTCCAATACAAAGGATCACCCAGTTGGGGACACTTGGGAGACTGCAAGGGAAAGTTGTTTTTCTGGAGCCTGGGGATCGGAACAGGGAGTGACTATCGGAGAACCAGCTTTGGGGCAGCCCAAACCCACAAACCTGTACTGAGTGCCAAAGGGAAAGCAGGATCTAAGCACAGGCTAGAGAGGACCTATAGTCTCAGAGGTCAATCCCGAAACACTGCCACCCAGGGGCTGACTCACAAATTGACTCTTGTGTAATCACAAAAGAATAAAGAGATTAAGACACATTGCCCCCTTAAAAACTAGTGGAACGCAGGGAAATGCCATAATGTCCCAACTGGGAAACAGGCGTGCCAAACAGATCAATAGAGGAAGTGAATGACCTTCACTACAGCACATTCTTTTTTTTTTTCAACTTTTACTTAAGAAACTAATTTTTTTCTTTTTTCCTCACTTGATTTTACCTTTTTAATTTTTACATTTTTATTTTCAATCAGTATTATTACTACCAATATTTTACCTTTTTGGAAAAAAAGTGTCATTTTATTTTCTCTTTATTTTATTCTAGTATTAGAGTTCTACATTCTAACTTCATCTTTCCTTTAGCATCACTTTACTCTATCTGAATTCTACCTTTATATCATCACTCTCTTCCTAACTTTTCTCCTTTTGTTATCCTGTTTCTCTTAGCCTTTTCCTACTTTAGCTTTTTTTCTATTCTTTCTTTTTACCCCGTTAAAATTTCACCCCACTTATGTATCTAATTTCCAATCCCTTGCTCCAAGTCCATAGGCACCTCTCTCCTCTCTGTCTTCACTATCCAAAAATATTGTTTTTCTCTCTGTCTTTTTGTTGTTGACTGAATGTTTTGCTTATTCTTATTTTGTTCTGTTATTTGCATTGTTTTTACTTCTGTTTTCCATCACCTCCCTTGATATTAGATGTTGTTTGCAGTTTGCATTAATCTCCAGGTACATGTTGCTGGCATTTGTTGGGATTAGTGCTGTTCAATTATAGTTTTCTTCCCATATACATAATTTGTTCCCTTTCTCTTTCTTATTCTGTTTCTTTTCTCTCTTATTTTTTCCTTTTTCTTTTTTCTCCCTTCTCCCAATTTTATTTTGACACTCCTTTCTTTTCTTTCCTTTCCTTTCCTTTTTCTTCTTCTCTCTTCTTTCTCTTCTATCCCCTAATTTGTCTCTCTCTGGTAGTCACCTTTATTTGTGGCTATTTATATTATGAATACATTTCTGTTCAGTGCCTTGTGAATTGTACCTGGTTGTGTTGTATTTGCGCCTTTAAATCAACGCAGGAGAGAGAGAACTATGTAACCAGATACCTAGAGAAGAGAGACCATGGGCAGACAAAGAAACAGACCGCATGTGAAAGGAAAGCAGGCATCACCAGAAAAAGAAATAAACAAAACGGAGGGAAGCAACCTGCCAGAGAAAGAATTCAGAGAAATGGTCATAAGGTGGCTGAAAAGAATGGAAGACAAATTTGACAATATGAATAAGAACCAAGAGGAAATGAAAAAGAAACAAGAGGAAATGGAAAAGAACCAAGAAGAAATGTAAAATGACATTGCTGCTGAAAAGAACTCAATAGGAAGCATCAAAAGTAGACTAGAAGAAGCAGAGGGCCATATCAGTGAGCTAGAAGACAAGGTAGGAAAAAATATCCAAGTACAGCAGCTTCTAGAAAAAAACAATTAAAATGCAAGAAGAGAGGCTAAGAGAGCTTTGGGATAACACAAAACAAAACAACATCAGCATAACAGGGGTTCCAGAAAGAGTGGAAACTGAGTAAGTAATAGAAAACCTGTTTGAAGAAAACTTCCCTCATATAGGGAAGAAAAAACCCACACAAATCCAAGAAGCTCAGAGAGTCCCAAGAAAAATGAACCCCCCAAAACCAACACCAAGGCACATTATAATTAAATTGGCAAACACCAATGACAAAGTAAGAATCTTAAAAGCGGCCAGAGAGAGACAACAGAACACCCATCAGACTAGCGAGTGATTTCTCAACAGAAATTCATCAGGCCAGAAAGGAATGGAATGAAATTACAAAGTCATGAAAGGAAGGGTCTGAATCCAAGAATACTGTACCCTGCAAGACTCTCAATCAAAATTGAAAGTGAAATCAGGAGCTTCACACACAAAAAAGGACTAAGGCAGTGGTTCTAGCAACGAAAATAATTTTATGGTTGGGGGTCACCACAACATGAGGAACTGCATTAAAGGGACGTGGCATTAGGAAGGTTGAGAACCACTGGACTAATGGAATTTATTACCACCAAACCAACAATGCAAGAAATGCTAAAGGGTCTGCAGTTAAAAAAAGAAATAGGAAATAAAGAAGGAACACAGGGGTAAAGAATAAAAATGGCAACAAGGGCCTATCAATAATAACTTTAAATGTAAATGGATTAAATGCCCCAATCAAAAGACATAGGGTAATGGATAAGAAAACATGACCCATATATCACCTGTCTACAAGAAACATACTTCATAAATAAAAACACACAAAGACTGAGGGTGAAGGGATAGAAAACAGTTTTTCAGGCAAATGGAAATGAAAAAAAACTAGGGTAGCAATACTAGTATCTGACAAATTAGATCTCAAACTGAAGGACATAACAAGAGATAAGGAAGGCCACTTCATAATACTAAAGGGAGCAATCCAACAAGAAAATATAACTCTGGTAAATACACGCACCCAATTCAGGAGCACCAAAATACATAAAAAAAAAAAACCAACTCCTGGGAGATATCAAGGGAGAGATTGACAGCAATACAATCATAGTAGGAGACTTTAATACCCCACTATCACCAGTAGACAAATCCTCTAAACAAAATATCAGCCAAGAAACATCAATCCTAAATGAGTCACTAGACCAGATGGAATTAATCAACATCTTTAGAACATTTCACCCCAAAGCCACAGAATATACATTCCTTTCAAGTGCATATAAGTCGCTTTCAAAGATGGACCATATGTTGGGTCATAAGCAAAGTCTCTTCGAATTCAAGAAGATAGAAATCTTTCTCAGATCAGAGTGGCATAAAACTGGAAATCAACTACAACAAAAACAATAAAAAAAAATCAAACACATGGAGACTAAACAGCATGCTATTAATAAATGACGAGGTTACCACAGAGATCAAGGAAGAAATAAAAAAAAACATTATGGCAACAAATGACAATGAAAACACAATAATCCAAAATTTATGGGACATAGTGAAAGTAGTCTTAAGAGGGAAGTTCACAGCTCTACAAGCCTACTGCAAAAAACAAGAAACAATGGTAATAAATTACCTAACCCTACCACTCAAAGAGTTAGAAAGAGAGCAACAAGAAAAGCCCAATGTAACAGAAGGAAGGAAATAATAAAGATCAGAGTGGAGATAAACGACATAAAGATCAAAAAAACAATACAAAAGATCAACAAAACCAAGAGCTGGTTCTTTGAAAGGATAAACAAGATTAATGGACCTCTAGCCAGGCTCATCAAGAAGCAAAGAGAGAGAATTCAAATAAACAAAACCAGAAATGAAAGAGGTGAAATAACAACAGCCCCCACTGAAATACAAAGACTTGTTAAAAAATACTATGAACAACTCTATTGCAACAAACTGGACAACATGGAGGAAATGGACATATTCCTAGAAAAATATAACCTTCAAAAACTCAGTCAGGAAGAATCTAAACATCTCAATAGGCCAATAACTATGGAAAAAATTGAAGCAGTCATCAAAAAGCTTCCAGCAAACAAAAGCCTGGGGCCAGACAGCTACACAGGTGAGTTTTATCAAACATTCAAGGAAGAATTAAAACTTATCCTCCTCAGACTATTCCACAAAATTCAAGAGGAAGGAAAACTTCCAAGCATCTTTTATGAAGCCAGCATCACCCTAATACCAAAACCAGATAAAGACAACACAATAAAAGAGAATTATAGGTCAATATCCCTCATGAACATAAGATGCCAAAATCCTCAACAAAATTCTAGCAAATCAGATCCAGCAGTACATCAGAAAGATCATACACCATGACCAAGGAATGCAAGGATGGTATAATATCCGCAAATCAATAAATGTGATATATCACATAAACAAATTGAGAGGTAAAAATCAACATTTGACAAAATCCAACACCCTTTCTTGATAAAAACTCTCAACAAGGTGGAAATAGAAGAATCATACCTCAACATCATAAAAGCCATAGATGATAAACCCACAGCTACCATCATACTCCAATGGGAAAAACTAAAGCCATGTCCCCAAAGAACAGGAACAAGACAAGGGATGTCCACTCTCACCACTCCTAGCTGACATAGTACTGGGAGTATTAGCCATTGCAATTAGACAAGAAATAAAAGGCATCCAAATCGGAAAAGAAGAAGTAAAGCTGTCCTTATTTGCATATGACATGATACTGTACATAAAAAAACCCGAAAGACTTCATCAAAAAACTAACCCTGTTTCCCCAAAAGTAAGATATCCCCTAAAAAATTCCAGTTTTGCCTCTCGCTGTAATATAAGGCATTCCCCCCAAAATGAGACCTCCCTGATAATAAAGCCTCCCCCGAACATAAGGCCTCCCCAGAATATAAGGCCCCCGAAGCTACTGTAAGGCGACTGACTCCTGATTTAAAGAGACCTCGCACATCCTGAACAGCTCCGGCTGTGCTGCGGCCAATCAATGAGCTGGTTTGTGATCACAACTACTACCATACCGTATAATACAGGTAATAAATTTCCTTTTTTTTTTTGTTCAACAATAAATGTATACTGTATTATTCTTCATGGAAAAATAAGACATCCCCTGAAAATAAGATCTAGCACATCTTTGGGAGCAAAAATTAATATAAGACACTGTCTTATTTTCAAGGAAACAGGATAATAGACTTAATAAATGAATTCGACAATATAGCAGGATACAAAATTAATGCCAAGAAATCTATGGCATTTCTATACACTAATAGTGAACTTACAGAGACCAAAAAGCAATCCCACTTAACATCGCACCAAAAACAACAACAACAAAAAAATTAAGACACCTAGGAATAAATTTAACTAAGGAGGTAAAAGACCTATATACAGAAAACTACAGGACACTGAAAAAGGAGATAGAGTAAGACCACGCTCATGGATTGGGAGAATCAACATCATTAAAATGTCCATACTACCCAAAGCAATCTATACATTCAATGCACTCCCTATTAAAATACCAACGGTGTATTTCACAGACCTAGAAAGAACTCTTCAAAGATTCATCTGGAACAAAAAAAGACCCCAAATAGCCACAGCAATCCTGAGAAAGAAGAATAAATACCAGATTTCAAGCTGTATTATAAAGCCACTATTCTCAAAACAGCCTGGTATAGGCATAAGAACAGACATACAGATCAATAGAATAGAATAGAGAATCCAGATATCAACCCACACCACCATGCTCAATTAATATTTGACAAAGGAGGCATCAACATACAATGGAGTCAAGACAGTCTCTTCTATAAATGGTGTTGGGAAAATGGGACAGATACATGCAAAAAAAATGAAACTAGACTACCAACTTATACCATACACAAAAATAAACTCCAAATGGCCGAGACCAGTTTGGCTCAGTGGATAGAGCGTCGGCTTGTGGACTGAAAGGTCCTGGGTTCGATTCTGGTTGGGGGCATGTACCTTGCTTGTGGGCACATCTCCACTGTGGGGTGTGGAGGAGGCAGCTGATCGATGTCTCTCTCTCATCGATGTTTCTGACTTTCTATCTCTCTCCCTTCCTCTCTGTAAAAAATCAATAAAATATATTTTAAAAAAATAAGTAAATAAAAATAAACTCCAAATGGATACAGGACTTAAACATAAGATGGGAAACCATAAAAATACTAGAGGAATCCACAGGCAGAGAAATATCAGACATATGCCAAAGGAACTTCTTCATTGATACTGTTCCAAGGGCAATGGAAACTAAAGAAAAAATAAACAAATGGGACTACATCAAAATAAAAAGCTTTTGCACAGCAAAAGAAACCATCAACAAAGCAACAAGAAAGCCCACTGTATGGGAGAACATATTTGCAAATGTTATCACTGGTAACGGTTTAATCTCCAACATCTACAGCCAACTTATACAACTGAATAAAAGGAAGATAAATGATTCAATAAAAAAATGGGCAACAGACCTAAATAGAATCTTTTTGAAAGAAGACAGAAGGAAGGCCAAGAGACACATGAAAACTTGCTCAAAATCACTAATTATCCGAGAGATACAAAACAAAACAACAATGTGATACCATCTCACACCTGTCAGAATGGCTATCATCAACAAATCAACAAATGACAAGTGTTGGCGAAGATGGGGAGAAAAAGAAACCCTCATGCACTGCTGGCGGGAATGCAGACACTGTGGAGAACAATATGTCGTTTCCTCAAAAAACTAAAAATGGAACTCTCATTTGACCCAGTAATTCCACTTCTAGGAATATATCCTAAGAAACCAGAAACCAATCAGAAAGGATATATGCACCCCTATGTTCATAGCAGCACAATTTACAATAGCTAAGATTTGGAAACAGCCTAGATGCCTGTCAGCAGATGACTGGATCAGAAAACTGTGCTACATATACAGAATGGAATACTATGCTGCCACAAAAAAGAAGGAATACTTACCATTTGCAGCAACCTGGATGGAATTGGAGAGCATTATTCTAATTGAAATAAGCCAGTCAATGAAAGAAAAACACTACATGATTTCACTGATTCATGGATAATAAAGAACATTATAAATTGATGAACAAAAAGATAGATACAGAGGCAGTAAAGCAACAGACAGACTGTCAAACTACAGTGGGAAGGTTAGGGAGAGGTGGGGTAGATAAGAGATCAAACGACTTGTATACATGCATATAAGCATAACCAATGGAACAAGACACTGGGTGGTTAGGGCATGCATGGGAACGGGAGGGGGGGCAATGGGAAGATATGTACCCATGTAATACATTAATAAAAATTAAAACAAAATAAAATAAAATAAAATAAACACTTCCTAAACGTAAAATACAAATAAGTAAATGCCCCCCCCCAAAAAAAAATAAAAAAGATTTTCTTCCCACAAATATGGATCCATCAATAAAATGTTTATTTTATACTTTGAAAGTAAGGATCATTTTATATACATTTGAATCAAAGCTTTAATGGAAAGATCACAATCAAAACCCAGGTCTCTACAACAGGGAGGTACCCAAGCCAAACATAATCTTTCTGTAGATCCTTCTTTAGGCAAACCACATACCTTCCTCTGTGGTTTTAGTCTGTTCACCTGACTGGCAAATGGAACCACTGAAAAATAGGCAAAAGAAGTCAACTAAAATATTCATGAATGAACTATTGTAAGTCGTCCCAGAGGCAAAAAACAGTGGAGATGCTTCTAGGCAAGATGGCTGCCTGCAGGTAAACAAGGTACTCACCTCCTTTCTCAACCACATCAAAATTAACACTACAGAACAACAATCATTTAGAACAGCCTGAAATCTGGCTGAATGGAAGTCCTACAATTAAAGAATTAAAGAAGCCACATCAAGACTGGTAGGAGGAGCTTAAATACAGAATGGACTGGTCCCACAGCTATAGAAGTGGATAAAACTTGGGAAAGATATATTGGCTGTGGAGGTCCCCATGAAGAGCAAGGGGTCCCAACCACAAAAAAAACCCTACAGCCCAGAAATCCGGTGCCAGGAAGAGAAGTCCCCATAACTTCTGGCTATAAAAGCCAGCAGGGATTGTGGCTGAGTGAGACGGAAGGTTCCTAGATTCCTAGGCATTCCTCTTAAAGATCCCATGCAGGGACTTATTTGAAATAACTTCCTATGAGCTCCAGAGCTGGGTCAACAGCTGGAAAAGCAGCAGAGACATACAAGAGTCTGGTATCAGGACGAGAGCTGGGGAGACAGTTTTCTCCCAGAGAGAAGTTTTGGCAGAGGCCATTGTTCCTTTTACAAGCCCTAGCTCACATTCTTTACACCCTACCCTAGTGATTCCCTGAAACGCTGTCCCCCTCAACTTTCAAGACCACCCAAGCTGTTTCCAATGACTTTACTATGCAAATGGCCGGTCTTGGCTCACACTTCAGATTTTCCTAAAATCTCTCAAACAAGCAGCATCTGGCCTCACCAAGCCTCATATGTCTTACTAAGTGGCTCCAGGCCTGGCACTAGCAGCAGCCTGCCTTAGGTCACAGCTTAGCCTTGCCTAGGCACCTCCAAGACTAAAAAAAGTATCAGCCATCTGCAGATTGCTTTGTAGCTCATGCTACAAAGAACACAGATGGCAGCTGACCTTGGCTTGCAACTCCTGGGAGACCCAAGAGCTAGCACATCCAGTGAATAGCTTCAGAATACATCAGAGCACCAACCAACCACCTCCTATTTTTTTATCCACCATACGTAGGTGTGGGGCCAACCCTTCCACCTCTCCACTCTTGATGTGGCTTCTTCTTTAATTTCGGAGTTGTAGGACTTTCACTCAGCTTGATTTCAGGTGATTCTGAATAATGGTTGTTTTGTAGTTTAGTAGTAATTTTGATGGAGTTGTGAGAGGAGGCAAGTACCATTTTTACCTATAACATCTTCTAAAACAACTTTTTAAAAATATTAGCTTGCAAGTTATACATAAACAGATGGCTTCTGGACTATCATTTGCCAACCCCTATATGATAACCTGTACTATAGTTGATTTGACCTTTCTTGAAAGGTCCCTGATCTTCAATTAGGTTTCTGCCATTGACAAGACTCATAGAGATAATGGATTCCATCACCAACTGCTTGCCAGATCAGATCAAGAAAATGTTCACCCCAATTTCTTTCATTTCTAATCATAAATGAGTTACACCCAGTTTTGACAGCCCACACTACCACATTCATTCCCTGTCCATTAGAATTAGTGGTAAGTGATGAATTGACCTGTGAGAAGTAACTATTTTCAGGGTAACAAAAACATTCCTAAAACACATCTTTAGCCCTCAAAGATTCTATAAAATTGGAAATAATTCATTAAGATTTCCAAATCTTCTTAATTATTATTATATAAGCTAGGAAATATTATTCAAAGTACACTCAATATAAAATGCAAGTAATAGCTAGTCTGGCAAGAGAAATCTGATTCTATTCACCAATAGGTAAAAGAGAATTCTTGAGAAGCAAGAAACTTAGATTTTAATCCTAACAATACAATTAACTACTTGGTTAGCCATTTTACAACAGTACCTCATTTATGAAATTAAGAAGTGGGTTTAGATTATTTCTGTGGTATTTTCTAGCTCTAAAATTCTTGTAAGGAGCTACATTAATTACGTTATCTAGCCTAAACCACTAAGAATTTTCATTATTTTTATTTTTCACTGTCCTTCAGATAAGAGGCAGGTAATTTCCTCTCTGCTGTTTTATCTCTGTCTTTTTGAATGGCCACTGAAAATGTATTTCTGATCAGGACAATTGCAGCCATCTTAGAAGTAATCCAGTCTTAACATAGCTGCAAGGTGTGACTGACACAAGAGAAAATGTGATGCAATATTTGGAAGATGTTTCTAGAGATAGACATTTGTTCTTGCTGCAATCATAATATCCACATTGTAGAGTTTCCCATAATAAAAGCATACAATCAGGTCCTTTAGCTACCAAAAAAAAAAAGTCTTCAAAATTGCTTCTTTTTTCCATAATAATCACATCCTTGACTTATAGCAACCACACACTACAGTCTAATTCTAAAACCAAGCAGACCTGGATTTAGTCCCTGTCACTGCTACATATAAACTCAAAGATATTTACCTCCAATCTTCATTTTCTCCATTTGTAGAACAGGGATGCTATTGCTGGTAGCAAAGGAAAATTTATAGACTAGAGGCCCAGTGCATGAAAATTCATGCAGGGGAAGGCAGTTAGGGGTGACTAGGCCTGCAGCAGAGGGCAATTAGGGGCGATCAGGACAGCAGGGGAGAGCAGTTAGGGGCAATCAGGATGGCAGGGGAGCAGTTAGGGGCAATCAGGCAGGCAGGCAGGCGAGCAGTTGGGAGCCAGCAATCCTGGATTGTAAGAGGGCAGCCAGACATCCCTCTACTTGAACCAAGTCTTTACAGAAATATAGATTAAAGTATCATAAATGTTTTCTCCTACCCAAAATAGTTCATGAAAATTATGTCATTTTTTAATTGTTTACTGTAACCTATTTTTTAAATTAGGTACCCTTTTTTAAAGTTATATTAAAGCATTACAAGATAAAAATAAAGGTTCATAGACATTCTTTAGCACTAGATCTAAAGTGTAAGTATACTAAATGCAAAATATAAGTATAAAAGAAAAATAAGGGTTTTTTCTATCATCTAGATGTCAATGCTTATTTGAAAATAGTTTTCTTAAAGGTGACTAAGTTATTTGAGAGAGAGTTCAATGATAATTTCTACATTTTTCTTCCTGAGCACAGAATAAGAACTTGGTTGCACAAGTCCCCTAAATCCACTCAAAGAATTAAGCTGATAAAATATGTGGGAAGCATAAAACTTTTTAATTGAATCAATGCCTTCCAAGTTAAAGCATTCTTTTTTGGTAGTTCACTTCAGTACTAGAATGTAAATAGATTTGTATGAATTGATGAAAAGTATAACTGTAAAAAGTAAATATTATCTTAGAAATGCTTGCTTTACATTTTCAACAACAGAAAACATTTTTAAAAAAAAGACAAAACTAATATTTAGTGAGTACTTTAGTATGTTTTAGAGAAACTGGGATACTCTGATAGAAAATTTCATATATTACATTATCACAATAATTTGCTCTATCTTTGCCATAAGGCATGAAACAGTCATCAAGGGCTCTAAATTATTAAAATGCCTATCAATAGACTATTAATTTCTTTTCAACATACATAACACTTTTGAATTAAGAAATTCACCAACTGTTATTTCATCCTTTCTCTCTAGGACCATGAACAACATAATCCTATATAATAAAAGGGTAACATGCAAATAGACCAAATGGCAGAACAATCAAACAACCTATCAAAGTATAATATACTAATGATATGCTAAGGCTGTTCAACCACTTGCTATGGCATGCACTGACCACCAGGGGGCATACAGTTGACCAGTTGCTATGATGTGCACTAACCACCAAGGGGCAGATGCTCTGACTAGTAGGTTAGCTTGCAGCAACCTGGACAAATCACAACCTAGGCATGTGTCCTGACCAGGAATCTAACCCTGCTACCTTCTGGTGTACAGGACAATGCTCCAAACAGCTGAGTCACTCGGCCAGGACTCATGAATAATTTTTTACATTTAGCACATGTTGAAATGACAGTATTTTGTATATATTGGGTTATACAAAATATGTTATCAAATTAACTCCATCTCTTTCTTTTTACTTTTTTAATGTGGATTCTAGAAAATTTTAATTTTACATGTGACTCATGTGTGGCTATTATATTTCTACTAGATTGTACTGTTCTAGATTATACACATTCGTTGAGGACAAGGACCATATCTAAATAATTTTTGTGTACTCTAGAGAGCCCAAAGCATACTAGATCCTAAGTCAGTGGGTTCTCAACCTTCCTAATGCATGACCCTTTAATACAGTTTCTCATGTTGTGGTGACCCCCAACCATAAAATTATTGCTACTTCATAACTGTAATTTTGCTACTATTATGAATCATAATGTTTCTGTTTTCCGATGGTCTTAGGCGACCCCTGTGAAAGTGTCGTTCGACCCCCAAAAGGGTCGCGACCCACAGGTTGAGAACCACTGTCCTAAGTATTTACTAAATAATTAAATAATGTATGTTTTCACATTAGTCTCCAAGCGAGTCATTTTGAAAATATGCATTATGGAAATGCAGCCTGAGGTACACAGTCAACTCAAGTAACTTGAATTTTCTATTCTTATCTTTTGTATATTACTTAAAAAAATTGTTGGTATACTTTATAAATCATGACTTATTTCACCCTTACTTTATTAGAATACAATGATTATTTTAATCACTAGTCTGAATTATTTCAAAAGATATAACCACAGAGATTTCTAAAACAAAGAAATGAAATCTAGTGCCTTACCTTTTAAAGTCTGCCCTCTAGCGTTCATGATATTATTAGACTAAGTACATTTTTTCCACAAAAATCAATTAGCTTTATGAATATTTTAAAATAACTATGAAATCAGTGCATGTTTAAAAAACTCAGAAAAACATAGTAAAAATTAAATGTTGCAGATAACATACTGGTTTCAAGTAAACCAATTTGATGACAGGAAATTGAAGAGCAAATATTCTTCAGTGTGATTTTTCAAATATCAATCAATATTCTATTTCATTAAAGTGGCCAACTTTTGCAACCTAATTTGCCACTCTCACTTCAAATACACCCAAAAAAACACTCTACCAGATTTAACAACACAAATAATGAATGTGGGAGGCAAACTGCTTTAAGAATATACTTATGCCCAGTAACTATGGTTCAGTGGTTGAGCATTGACCTATGAACCAGGAGGTCAGGGTTCACTCCCAGTCAGGGCACAAACACGGGTTGCAGGTTCCATCCCCCATAGGGGATGTGCTGGAGGTGGCCAATCAATGATTCTCTCTGATCTTTGATGTTTTTCTCTCTTTCTCTCCTCTCCCTTCCTATCTGAAATCAATAAAAATACATTTTTTTAAAGAATATTTTTATGAGGCTTTCTACAGAATTTTAAAAATGTCTCAAGCATTTTGGATTTTTACAGGTCAGAACAGGAGTTAAATAGCCAATCCCCCTAAAGTAAGACTTTAAAGGAGTAATATAAAAGGATTCCTGGCTAGGAGGTTGTAGATTGGGGAATGTGGGTGGATAGGCTATTTGAAAGGGCTCAAGAATACACACCAGAATCCTAAGTAAAAACTTTTAATCATTCTTCTCAGTCTCCTTTGCTGGTTCCTCCTCCTCTTCTCAAACTCTTTGAGTTGGAAAGTCTCAGATCTCAACTTCCGGCCTCTTCTCTTTATCTATACTTATCCTTTCAGTAATGTTATCTAATCTCGTGGCTTTAAATACTGCCTATAAAGAGTATGCAAAAAATTTATCTCTGGCTATCTCCAAACTCACATATTCAACTATGCCTGACATTTGAATATCTCCAAATTAACAAATCCAACACTAGTTTTCCCCCTAAAACCTGTTCTTCCTTCTCTTAAAGTAGCCTTTCCCAGCTCATTTGATGCCAACTGGGATGGGTACATGAATGGTCTCTTCAAAGAAGCTGATAGTTAACTAGTATTTTTAACTGAAGTAACTGGAATTTATTCACTCTGTCAATTACGTCTGAGAAAACTATCATTAGTTCCTGCTACCTAGAGCCCTGTAGAGATTTTGCCCTTTCTAAAATCTAATTCATCACCTTTTCATTCGATTTTACTTTTCCTCAAATTAGCTCAGGTCCATTTCTGATGCTTAAAACTAAGACCCCTTACTCTGGATAACCACCAGCTCTCAACTGGCTGACTCGGCTTTACCTCCACAGCTTTGCTACCAAACCCTGGCCCCTATTCTCCTTTCCACTGATAGGATGAAAATACAAAATTTTCCTATTTTCAATTATAACAGCCTCTAATCACACATGCCCAGATCTGTTTTGTCTGATATCTGAGAAACTAAGAATTAAAATTCTTTCACCAAAGTATTTGTTCCCAAACTGATTATTGTCCAGCTATTCATGGAAAACACGAGTAGGAAATCTCTCACAGGATTCTCCCTACAGCTCATCTAAAATAGTCCCTTACTACAAATTCTGATAACCCCTTCTTCTGATCCCACACACTGTTATAACAGCTAAGTTCAATCAAATAATTAATTATTCATGTCTTCATTAAAGGAAAGGACCATGTCTCCTCGTCTCTGTATCCTCATGTGAGGCAAACTTAATTTTATCAGAAAGTAATCTAGGAAATAATTCACATTTGAAAACACTCACTATACTTCAGTGGTTCTCAACCTGTGGGTCGCGACCCCTTTGAGGGTCAAACAACACTTTCACAGGGGTCGCCTAAGACCATTGGAAAACACAGATACGATTCATAACAGTTGTAAAATTACAGTTATGAAGTAGCAACAAAAATAATTTTATGGTTGGGGTCACCACAACATGAGGAACTGTATTAAAGGGTCGCAGCATTAGAAAGGTTGAGAACCACTGCTATACTTCATATTAAATACACTCTGAGTTTACTCTACAATGTTGATTATTCACTTCTAATATATATGAGTATCAACTACTGTTAAGCCTTTCTGATCATATTTAAAAATCAAGAGGAAATTATGCAAGAGCTTATAAAGTACTTTTTTATTACTTGATATTTCTAATTCATGACTCAACCTAGATTAAATTTTGTGCACAATTGAAAAACATAAATGCTAATTCACTCAGATTAGTCTTCCCATCTCATTCTTTCTTTAGTACATGTCTTAAGTTTACACTTGGGAGTTGGGAATTATATGGATAAACAGAATGATAAAAGATCTTTTAAATTCCCATCTAATTTACGTTCCTACCCTCCAGTTTAACCTTAAAATGGCTAATCAACAGGTTGAACATGTGTATCAACAAACACCACATATAGAATTCTCAAAGATCAACATGATGTGCTTTTCCCCAAACAATGTAACTTTATATGAGAGCTTCAGAAATGCATAGACAAGCACCACCTAGTGGCAAAACGAATTATTCCAGATAAACAGTTACCACTGACCGTAGTACATCTAAATTAATTTACCTACTGAAATCTAAATCAGGGAGAGTTATTCAGGATGCAATTTTGTTTAAATGTTTAATAACCATTTGGATACTAAATCAATAATGATACCAGTTTTAAGATAAATATTAAGACTACATGGCAATTAGTAGTTCAAGTTCAGCTGTTTTAATGTTCTTAATTGAATCTCTTAAAATGGAAGTAAACATTTGTTTATATTGAGCATTCATTCTACCATGTGTTGGACACATTCACATGTGCTACATCTCATTTAAACCCACAACATCCAATTATTAAAATCACCACAGTACAAATGAGAAAACTGACCTTTAGATATTAAATAACTTTTCTAAATCATACAAGCATTAAGTGATGAAGTCACCTTCTCATTTACTACTCATATAACTGTTCCTGGGTCCTTGGGGAAAATAAAGCAATACTGTACAATAAGTGAAGTGTATACAGACCAACTAAGCACTTAGTTTGGGCCACATATAACTGACTCTAAAACATAATGAAGTGTAGTAGAAAAGATCATAGACTTTGGTCTCAGGCCTAAATGAAACTAGTGTTAGCTGCCGAGATCAGTGTGGTTCAGTGGATAGAGTGTTGGCCTGTGGACTGAAAGGTCCCAAGTTCGATTCCGGTCAAGGGAATGTATCCTGGTTGCAGGCACATCCCCATTGGGGAGTGCACAGGAGGCGGCTGATCGCTGTCTCTCTCTCATCGATGTTTCTAACTCTCTATCCCTCTCCCTTCCTCTCTATAAAAAAATCAATAAAATATATTTAAAAAAAAGAAAGAAAGAAACTAGTGTTAGCAAACTAACATTAAATTGATTTTAGCAGAGCACAGCATTGGAGCTGGGGACACAAAGATGTCCATGAAAAAAAATAGCCGCTTCTCACAGAATCTAGTCCTACCCCTGGATAATTTTCACTTCTAATGGAGATGACAAGGAGGTCCTTTTCACACACTAAGAGAGGCTACTTAATCCATAACCTCAGCAAAAAAGGATTTTTTAATTTCATCAAGATTGTTACCTTCACAAGAGAGGCTTTTATAAATCACTAGAGGCCTGGTGCACAAAATTCATGCATTTGGAGGGGGATCGCTCAGCCTGGCCTGTGCCCTCTCACAGTCCAGGAGCCTTGGGGGGATGTCCAAATGAAGGCTTAGTGGGCCTAAGCCGTCAGTTGGACATCCTTAGCATTGCCACAGAGGCGCGAGAGGCTCCCACCATTGCCACTGTGCTCGCCAGCCATGAGCCCAACTTCTGGCTGAGCAGCGCTCCCCCTCTGGGAGCACACTGACCACTAGGGGGCAACTCCTGCATTGAGTGTCTGCCCCCGGTGGTCAGCATGCATCATAGTGATGGTCATTCCACCATTTGGTCATTTGTATATTAGCCTTTTATTATGTAGGATATGCTGTAGATGAGGACCCCTAGAATCGTAAGAAATGCAAAAATTCACTGTTAATTCATTCTCAAATTGTCCCCACTTGAAATCAAATTGCCCCCCCCCTTGTGGGGCATGTGCTGCACCTTGGGAATCAGTGAGCTTGACACTTTTCCTCTCTGAGCTTCATTTCTGAATACATACGCATATACCATGGGAACTGTAATCTCTTCTCTGCCTACCTCACTGGTTGTCATAAGGAGGTTCTGAACTAATAAACAGAAATGTTTCATCAAGCAAGTGATGTCTAAATGGGAAGGGACTGTTATTTTTAAGCCTACGGGTACCCTAGGAGGTAGCAGGTGCTGATTAGGGGAGAAGGGCATGATTGTTTCCTGGGACTGTAGCTACGGAAGCTTTGCAAAGGGTTCCACAGACCTCGGAGGGGCAGGCTCTGGTCAGCAGCTCTGTAGCCGTGGTCGTCCCTGGAGGTACTGGCGGCGAGGGGTGGGGGGGGCAGGGTATTAGGGGGGGCACTAAGGGGGCTGCTAGATTGAAGGGGGAGTAACTGTCAAACCTTCCCACTTGGCACCATTCTTTAAATTGTATATGGCTGTTTTGCAGCTGTACCTGCTCAGGGCAGAGCTCCAATCTCCTGGATTGGGGTGGGGGCCAGGCCAGGGCAAAGCCAGGCAGGCTAGGAGGGCAGGTTTAGCTGCACTTCAGCTGTGGAGACAGCACTGCTGCTGTCAGAGGGAAAGGTCTGACCCCGGGGGGTTACACAGGCTTGCCTCCACCTGGGTCTGGAGTTATAGGAGATGTGTGCCTGGCCCCAGCGGAGGGGGCTCGGCAATGGTGGGCCACAGGCCCTGGATGCTTTGGGCACGCTGAACAGTGGTCACCAGCATGTTATTGTTGTGGTACGGATGGCAGGGGAAGAGATCAGGAGTTGGAGGTGTGGGCTGCAGCTATCCCCAAGGCTGGGTCTTCTCTCCATCTGGTAAGCCTCGCTGTCCCTCATCAGACCCCCAGGAACTTGGCTCTGGCCGCCCGCTCCCTGCTGCACACTCACCCTCCTGCTCGTCTGTCAATATGCAAACTGGTAGTTACTGGGACACTGTCACGGACAATTAACATATTACCTCTTTATATGTATAGAGTAGAGGGCTGGTTCACGAAATCCGTAAACTCCAGGGGTCGCTCAGCCCAACCTACACCCCCTCACAGTCCAGGAGCCTTCGGAGGATGTCCAACTGATGGCTTAGGCCTGAACCCCACAGGAAACGGACCTAAACCACCAGTTGGACATCCTTAGCACTGCTGCAGAGGCAGGAGATGCTCCCAACACTGCCTCTGCGCTCGCCAACTATAAGCCTGGCTCGGGCTCCTCTCTGTGGGAGCACACTGACCAGCAGTGGGCAGCTCCTACATTCATTGAGCATTAGCCTCTGGTGGTCAGTGAGTGTCATAGCAACTGGTCATTCCACCATTTGATTAATTTGCATATTAGCCTCTTATTTTATAGTACTATTCCTCCCAACTTTCAAAAATTACCCCTCCTGTTTGCAAGGGCTCACTTGCTCCCCCTCCCTCTCTCTCCCTCTCCCTCTCTCTCTCTCTCTCTCTCTCTCACACACACACACACACACACACACACAAAACTGAGATGAATATATGCAAACTAGAACTTCATAGACTTTATTTTACTACTTTAAACTTCTGCTTTCCAGTAGACATGCCTTTTATAATAAAGCTCAATTCTTCAAGTCCTTATATCTTCACAGATTTAGATCAATTCCATTTTAAGAATTGAAGGATATAACAAATAGATGGTGGCAAAACTTAATCCAAAAGGGGGATAAGACTAGAGCCAGGTCTATTGAAACCCCAGTTAGCCCCCTAGCTGGTGTGTAATAGTGGATAGTGTGTTGGCCGCAGATTGAAGTGTCCCGGGGGTTTGATTCCGGTCAAGGGCACATGTCCAGGTTGCAGTAGGGAGCATGCAGGAGGCAGCTAATCAATTATTATCTCTCATCATTGGTGTTTCTATCTCCCTCTCCCTTCCTCTCTGAAATCAATAAAAAATATTGGGGGAAAAAATAAATTCCAGTTTTCCAGTAACTGATTAATACACTTGCCAGATAGGAGGGGGTTTGGTGTTTGGGTGACAAAGATAAAAGGAATTAAGAAATATAAATAGCCAGTTATAAAAATACTCGTGAGATATAAAGTACAGAATACAAAATATAGTTAATCCTATATAATAAAAGACTAAATATGCAAATCAACCTAATGGTGGAATGAACAGTCGCTATGACATGCATTGATCACCAGGGGACAGACCCTCAATGTGTCTCTCTCACATTGATGTTTCCTTCTCCCTCTCTCTCTCTCTCTCTCTCTCTCTCTCTCTCTCTCTCTCTCTCAAAATTAATGGAAAAAATATCCTTGCTCCTCCAGTGAGGATTAAAAAAAAATGAAAAAAGAATATTGAAGGCCTGGGGAGGGGCTCAATGGGGGGGCAAAAGGAGGAACATATATAATACTTTCAACTATAAAGATAAATTTTGTAAATGATTGGTAAATAAGCCAGTCAGAGGAAGACAAATATCGCATGATCTTACTTATATGTGTAATCTAATGAACAAAATAAACTGACAAAATAAAAGGATAACCAGTATGGTGGCATAGGTAACCACTGTTCTCACCACCTCCCACAACCACATCTTGAAAATATGCTGAAAGTCACTAGTCATCCTAAGATGCAAATCAAAATGACAATGAAGTACCATCTCACACCTGTCAGAATGTATATCACCAACAAATCAACAAACAACAAGTTCTGGTGAGGATGTGGAGAAAAAGAAACCCTCATGTACAGCTGGTGGTGCAGCCACTGTAGAAAATAGTATGGAGTTTCCTCAAAAAATTAAAAATTTAACCCAGTAATCCCACTTCTAAGAATATATCTCAAGAAACTAGAAACACCAATCAGAAAGGATATATGCACCCCTATGTTCACAGTAGCACAATTCACCATAGCTAAGATTTGGAAACAGCTTAAGTGCCCATCAGTAGATGAGTGGATTAAAAAACTGTGGTACATCTATACAATGGAGTATCTCTCTCTATATATATAACCCTAATATGCAAATAGACCAATCAGCAGAACTGAACAACCGAACAACTGGTTGCTATAACGTGCGTTGACCATGGGAGAATGCGCAGAACATGGTGGGCTTCAGTAGCAGGCGCCAGAGCGCCAAATATGGCAGGCGTCAGCTCCAGTAGGATGGTGGAGCAGGGGAGCAAGGGTGCCAGGCCAAGGCGGGTGCCGGTCACTATCATCAGGGCATGCCTTGGGTAGTTACTGAAAAGTTTTTGCTCCCAGGTATCACGGTCCCACCGGGGCTTGCACCTGCTGCTGGTGCCAGCCCCACTCACACCCGCTGCTGGCGCCCAACACAGGCCCTGATCGCTCCGCACCATCAGCGGGTGCGAGCAGTGGCTGGCAGCCCCAATCACCCCTCAGGGCTTCTCCAACTCCCTGTGCTCCTGAGGGGGAAATTGGGGCCTGCAGCCACCTCTCACACCCGACACCAGCGACAGCCTCACTCAACTCAATGCTAGCGCCAGAGTCATGGCTTGCACCCACTACCAGCGCCCAGCACCAATCCCGATCACTTGGTGTCATCAGTGGGTGCAAGTGGCGGCTGCCAGCCCCAATCGCCCCTGAAGGCTTCTCCACCTCCCCTACTCCTGAGGGGTGATCAGGGCAGCTTGCTGCCACTTGCACCCACTGATGACACTGACCCCACTTGCACCTGCTACTGGCGCCAGCCTCAATTGCTCAATGCCATCAGTGGGTGCAAACAGGGCCGGTGCCGTCAGTGCATGGGAGCAGCAGTGGTGGGAGCAGAGCTGCCCGCAAAAATGGGACCAGAGGGCCACAGTGGAAGGGACCAGGTGGGGGCACAGAGAATGGGCTGAGATCCAACCCCATGCCCACTGCAGCCTCGCAGCTCACAGTTCCTTTCAAGGTGCACATATTCATGCACTGGGCTCCTAGTGCTATTATAAAAAAGAAGGAACTCTTATCATTTGCAACAGCATGGATGGACCTAGAGAGCATTATGCTAAGTGAAATAAGCCAGTCAGAGAAAGATAAATATCACATGACCTCACTCATTTATGGAATATAATGAACAACATAAATTGATGAACAAAAATAGAACCAGAGACATAGAAGCATCAAACAGACTGTCCAACCTATGAGGGAAGGTGGGGGGGTGGGGGAGGGAATGGGAGAGAAGTGGAAGAGGTAAAGGATTTGTATGCAAGCATATGAGCATAACCAATGGACACAGACAGTTGAGGGGGGTGAGGGCATGTGCTGGGGGTAGGAACAGCCAGGGGAGGTCAATGGGGGGAAAAGGAGACTCAAGTAATACTTTAAACCATAAAGAATTTAAACTTAAAAAATAATAATAATAATCAGAAACACCAATCAGAAAGGATACATGCACCCTTATGTCCATAGTAGCACAATTTACAATAGCTAAAATTTGGAAACACCCATCAGCAGATGAGTGGATTAAAAAACTGTGATACAGCTACACAATGGAATACTACGCTGCTACAAAAAAAGGAAAGAACTCTTCCCATTCACAACAGCATGGATGGACATGGAAAGCATTATGCTAAGAGAAATAAACCAGTCGGAAAAAAATAAATATCACATTATTTCAATCATTTGTGGAATATAATGAACAACATAAACTGATGAACAAAAATGAAGCCAGAGGAAAAAAATATTTAAGAATATAATAGAAGTAACCCTGTTATTTGCAGACTTTCAATAGTTCCTACAACTTTTGTGATATTATACTGTTAGTAAAGTTTTGGTAATGTTATTATATTTAAAATCTTTTTTTCCTTGAAATACTAGTGTTTATTGCATATAAATGGCTATTTTTTATCTACATCCTGGTAATAGATTTATTTTGTATATGGTAAAAGATGTTTTAATAAATAAGAATTACAATTCCTTTGTTTTTAAAAAATTATCAGATATTGTTACATTATTTTCTATAGGCAAGCAATCCTACGTAATAAAAGGCTAATATGCAAAATGTCCCCTTGGGAGTTTTACCGACCAGAAGTTTGACTGCTCACTATAACATGTGCTGACCACCAGGGGGCAGCGTGGAATGAAAGGGCACAGCCAGGAGCCGGCAGCCAGGGGAAGGCCCCAGCCAGGCCTAGGGACCCTACCTGTGCACAAACTTCATGCACCTCTAGTGAAAAATGAGTATTCATGCAAAATCCAAGCATTTTTAGGAATACTTTTATAGTCAAAACTAATTAACGTCTGTATCTTTGCTCAAACATAACTGATATTATGTTGTTATCACTTCTGTATCTCCCTCCAAGAAAATGATTGTTCAAATAATGGCGGAGAGGGGAGTTTATTCTTAGAATGGTCTTCTCTAACTGATTGGATTTGCTATTAGATTTCTTTGTTGTTATTGATATATTTTTTATTGATTTCAGAGAGAGGAAGGGAAAGAGTAAGATAGAAACATCAATGATGAGAAGCATGCCCCCCGCACCAGTGATTAAGCCTGCAACCCAGGCATGTGCCCTGACCAGGAATCAAACCATGTCCTCCTGGTTCATTGGTCGGTACTCAACCACTGAGGCATATCGGCCAGGCTGCTATTAGATTTTTTTGTATTATAATTTCAGACTTACTAAATGATAATACAT
>JAAGEH010000307.1:67364993-67533231 GCA_011751065.1 Lasiurus cinereus
CTCATACTCAACTATCAAATGTAAATGTAACAATTTTAAAGCTCTCCCTTTGTTAAAAGAAGCAAATAAGTTTAGAAAAAAATTTTTCTCTTTAACCCATAATATCAAGTACTATGAGCTTGAACTGAGAAAAGTATAATGGGTTGTGCTTTATTTTAAATAAAATATATCAATAAGGAAGGAAGTACCCTCCCCCTCCAACAGAGTCCTAGGAAAAAGTACAAACCAGATCATAGCAGGTCTTACATTGTGACATTACAGAAATCTACTAGTACAGTGGCCGCTCTGTTGACTAATGAGTTTGCCAACCACTGTATGTCATAGAAAGAAAACGAATTGAGTCAAGTGGGTGTAATAAGTTGAGAAACACCTGAAGAGCATTACATTATTAGTCCTATTAATAATGCTCAATAAACAGTACCTATCAAATAAATGAAAAAGATCATTTGTAAAAGAAGTAAATTTCATTCTCTTATTCTCAAGTAGAAACTAGAAACTGAAAAAACTTAACAGAAGGAAGAACTGTAAGCATTCTATTTGTTACTGCTAATCAAATAACACTTTAGAATGTTATTACAACTGACTTCAAAACCACAAAACACGGTCTAACTCTAGATCACACATAAATTCAACTGCTTATTTTTAAAAGCCACTTCTTTTTTAATGCCTGAGAATGTTTCAATGCCATTTTACATTGTTAAGCTTTTTTATTTTAAATAAATAAGACTCCCTTCCTCACTCACCTAAGCGATTTCTTTAAAATCCTCTAGAGCAGTGGTTCTCAACCTTTCTAATGCCACGACCCTTTAATACAGCTCCTCATGTGGTGGTGACCCCAACCATAAAATTTATTTCCGTTGCTACTTCATAACTGTAAATTTGCTACTGTTATGCACTGTAATGTAAATATCTGATATGCAGGATGTATTTTCATTGTTACAAATTGAACATAATTAAAGCATAGTGATTAATCACAAAAATAATATGTAATTATATATTGTGAAATATTTATTTCTAATTACAAATAAATGAAATTTTGTCTTGAATTGTGGTGTAGCATGGGTAACAGTCTTCATATGACAACAGTAAACTACATTGCTACACTTTGTTACACCGAGGAGCGGTCTGTTGGTTCCTAAGACCATGGGAAATAGGTGTTTTCCGCTGGTCTTAGGCGACCCCTGTGAAAGGGTCATTCGACCCCCAAAGGGGTCGCGACCCACAGGTTGAGAACCACTGCTCTAGAGGCTTGCTCAAAATTTCATAAAGACTGACACTTAACCAAAATTCTGTACTTAGATTGGAGGTCAACTTATGAAACGAAGAGTATGCTTATAATGAATATACTTCAGTTTCCTAAAATTCAGAGGGGAAAAAAATGCTCTCTCAGATAAATGCAGCCTTATTTTGCTGAGATATTTAGTAATTGCAATTAAACAGTGACTCCTCTGGGAGAGACAATGAAAAACTGCTAGAACTAACTGGGCCTGTCAGTTTCTAATTTTAGCACAGTTGGTAGTGCAGAAATGCCTGGTATATTTGAAGGATTGGTAACAGTAACACATGGACAACTGTCCTGCTCCATTGTAATATCAAAAATAAATTTCATTACATATTCTCTCTCTTCCAGGAAACGCAAAACCCTTTATAGCTATCTTTACAATGACATCTAAGATAGAATAAGGATGTTGGCAGATAGTCTTTCATATTTACAAACAAATGGTCAGTAGTATGGTTATAAACAATCCATTATCCTGTCCAGTGCATTTTTTTATATATATTCTTTAGGAAGACTATCCAGGAAAAATGAGATCCCACTATGTATGTTAACCTGTCATTTCACGGTGGCAGACAAAGCCCTTCGAATACAAAGTTCTACAGAAACAAGCTATTACAATGCCTTGGATTTCAATAGTTTAGAGTCTACAAAGCACTGTCTGATTCACTTTACCATCTCCTATGAAGTCGCTTTCCAGTCAAGGGAGCCATTATTTACCAAAGTGGAAAGCCAAAGGCAACTATCTCTACCATACAAATATTCACAGAATGCCCAGGGTGGTGGCTATTGCAGTTTCTTTAAGAAGCATGAACACGCCTCAATTAGTATTTGTCCAGTTGTACACTTTCTATCAATCCCATTCCAGTCCCACATCTAGACAATCACTAAGCTGCCCTGACCCACCTGACCTGTCACTCTTATACCATACCATCTCTTCTTCCCATAGTATTTTCCTGCTTTGAATTTCTCCTTTGAATACACAGAAACACTATTTTCCTCCCCTTGTCTTCAATTTCTTGCCCAGCTACCTCAGAAGCATCCTTTAGCTCTCTGAGTTTCAGCTGTGAACCAAAGAATAAGCCCAGCCCTGAGCTGAGAAGTAACAATAACCCTCTGAATCCAGGGAAAGAAAACCCTTAGGTGGTGAAGTAAAATGCAACCACCAGTACTATCAATCTTAGAAAGCCTTAAAAACATCCAAAGTAATCTATACATCGCCCTTTTCATTTATCATTACTGAGCAATGAACATATGATAGAAATACAAGAAATGAAAAAGTCATAATGCCCACTCTCAAGATCTTCTGGGTATACTAAGGAAATAGTCTTCCAAAAATCTCCACCAAGTTCTCATTCTCATACATAAATTAAGCTGCTTTCCCATTAAAATCCATGTTTTAATGTGTTCACCTGTACTGCTTCATTTAATAGGACAACTAGTATTATAACAGTACTAGTTTTGCTTTGAACAATTTTCATTCCATGGGTACGAAGAAACTATCTATATAATAAAAGCATAAGCGACCATTACAGCAGAACGACCAGAATGACCAGAACAACTGGTCACTATGATACGCACTGACCACCAGGGGAAAGACGCTCAATGCAGGAGCTGCCCCCTGGTAGTCTGTGAGCTCCCATAGAGGGAGCACCACTCAGCCAGAAGCTGGGCTCATGGCTGGCCTCTCCCATCTCCATAGCAGCAGTAAGGAACAGCGAGTTTGAGTGGTAAGGAGCAGGGAGCAGGAGTGCGGTAAGGAGCGAGAGGTCTCAACCTGGGAGACAGCACAGGCCAGAATGAGGGACCCCTGCCCCCCACCACTTTCTGTCCCCAGTGCATAAATTTTGTGCACTGTGCCTCTAGTCAGCTATATAATTGTTTATATGGGATATAAACAGACTTTTGAGAGCCTAACAAAAAGCAGGCAGCACAGTGCCTGGCTCATGTAAGAATTCAATAAATGTTGATTCTTCATCCTTTCCTAGTTCCAATCTACAGATTTACACTGAATCTTTTTTTTAAATATATTTTTATTGATTTCAGAGAGGAAGAGAGAGAGAGAGGAATAGAAACATCAATGATGAGAGAGAATCGGCTGCCTTCTGCATGCCCCACACTGGTGATGGAGCCTGCAACCTGGGCATGTGCCCTGAGTGGGAATGGAACCATGACCGTCTGGTTCATAGGTAAACTCTCAACCACTGAGCCACGCCAGCCAGGCTGGATCTTATTTTTAAGATCTAATTTTAACCAGGCATGATTCTTGCTCATAGGAAGCAAAATATACTTGGAAGCATTAGTGAACTTGGCAGTATATTAGGGGATATTAATTGTTCAGCACCGAAAACAAGTACAGAAACTGGGAGGAATACTGAAATGAGATTGTGTGTCCCAATAATAATTGACAGGAATGATGGAACTTTAATTTTACAGGTACATGCTTTTCCAAATAAGAGAATAAACAAACTAGAGGATGAGTGAATTAACCAGTGAATGAACACAGTTCAGAGTCAGTGAAATGGACTAGAACAATCAGATATACAATAAGTGGCAATATTACTGCTGAGTCACTATAACTGGTAGGAGTGGAGTCCAAACAATTCCATGATGCTCTGACACAGTTTTTCATTCATTCAACAAATACAAGTGAGCATCTGTTAGACCCAAGTACTCATTGTTCAAGATCCTGGGAATATACAATAAGACAAAGCAAAATAAATGAGGTCCCTATTCTTAATGAGTTTACTATCACATGGGACAACTATTAACCTGGCTTACAAAGTCTGATCATCTGACCCCTACAATAAATAAATAAACAAACAAGAATTATACCAAACTATGCTCAATGTTAAGCAGAGAATTCAACTCTCTGCTTGGTGATATTACAATGACTAGATGGTCATTTTAAATTGGATCATGAAGGAAAACCCCTCCAAAGAAGATAATGTATTTAAGCAGAGATGTGACTACTAAGAAGACTATCATGCAAAAAATCAAGTAGAAAAAGTTTCTGGTGGAGGGAACAAATAGTGTAAAAGTCATAAGGCCAAGCAAATAATATTAAGAATGAGAGATAAATTACATGTCTGAAGGGTAGTGATCTTGACGAAGAATGATAGAAATTTAGATAGAAGGGGTGGAAAGGAGTTAGATCATCAGACTTCATAAGCAAGGGTAATACATTTGGATTTTATTTTTGAGATGGAAAGCCACCAAAGGAAGCCACATGAAATCTGGAGTTGTCTTCACTAAGAATTAAGAGTCCAAACTGGAAAAACATATTAAGTCTAGATATTTGCTTGGTTCTATACTCTGTACTCAATGAAATTTATCCCAAGACAATGAAACAGAATCCTATAGCCAGAAAGAGCCTTAAGGAATGCAAAGCTAGCAATGTACATCTATGGAAACTGAATGTCTGAGAAAAAAAAAAGAAGCAACATTCAGATTGCTTCATTAGTGGCTGAGAAAAATGTCTCCAGAAATAAGAGCAACTAAGATGTCTAGGATATAGCCTCAACTCAAAGCTGACATTAATCAGAAAATTGTCTTTGTACGTGTTCATACACTGGATTACCATAAATTAGATGCACATGACCTATCAGAAAATTTTTTTAGTTTTTTGTGACAGCTTTAGACCTCCATCTAAAACTGGAAAATCAGATGATATGCATCTAAATCAATTCCACTGTTCCTAATCCCAACTTACTGGGTACACAGTAACTTGAAGATTCATTTACAGAGTGAATCATAAGAAACTACTATGTACAAGGAATTGTACTGGGAAACGAAGAACGAGTCTAGTAGAAGCTCTGAAGCACATTTACAGAAAGAGAGATACAAACACTGACACACACTGCAAGGTAAAAATACTGATACACAGTGCAAGGTAAAAAGAGCCAGCATGCCTCTCAGATAATGCACTGTAAAAGTTGGAAGAAATATTTATTTCAATTGAAACAATCAGAAGGCAGCAAGCAAGGTAGTCCTTGAAGGATTGGTGGGATTTACAGATGGGAGAAAATTTTAAACAGGCACAGGAGGGGCAAAAGAAGTAGGTAAACTGAAAGCAGGCCTTCCACAAAAGAAGGCGGTGTTAATTAAATTTAGAGCAACTATTTCCAGTATGAAAATACTCAACACTGCGCTGTACCTGGAGTTATGTATCATTTCAGTTCAGTAATGAGAATTTAGCATCTATATTTATCACTTTAAATCACACACACACACACACACACACACACACACACACACACACACGTTTTATAATATAAACAACACTAAGTTTAGGTGAGACCATTACATTTGTTTTCCAAAAGCAATGAAATACAATTTCAAAGATCTTTGAAAACTTGCTTTCCAGGAAACAGAGAAAGACTTGAAAAATCACTTGTGTGGTACAAAAATGGCAATGCAAACTTTTAAATGCAACATCTAAAAATCTCAAAACATAAGGTGGATGAGAAAGTGATATCAACATTAGAGTATAAAAGTAAATTATAGCACTATTTTTAAACTAATCTATTCTGTTTTTCTTGAATATATTAAATCCTGCAACCGAAACCGGTTTGGCTCAGTGGATAGAGCGTCGGCCTACGGACTGAAAGATCCTGGGTTCGATTCCGGTCAAGGGCATGTATCCTGGTTGCGGGCACATCCCCAGTTGGGGGCGTACAGGAGGCGGCTGATCGATGTCTCTCTCTCATCGATGTTTCTAACTCTCTATCCCTCTCCCTTCCTCTCTGTAATAAATCAATAAAATATATTTTTTAAAAAAATCCTGCATGGCTACTTATATGTATTAATTTTCTGTCCTTCTGGAAAAGCACTGTTTTAGGATGTCTTTTATCCAGCTCAAGGGCAGAGCATCAAAAAAGCAATTATCAAAGCTAACCAGTACATGCTATCCCTAATATGTTTGCTTTCTCCACTTGCCTTCTTCAAAGTCACTTTTCATTTAGATTTGGTTGCCTAACTGAAGTGTTCTCTGTGTGGCCTAACACACACCATGGAATTGTTTGGACTCCACTCCTACCCTAAAGGGCTGCTCAATGCAATAAAGGGCAAGCAAATCCAGACGGTGGGAGTAGAGAAGGAGAAGGCCAGCATGAAGAGTATCTTGAAGGTATTTTTCATTGGAAAACTACACATGATGGGAGAACTGCAAAGGGAGCATTGTTCAATAAGGTCCTTTTCTTTACTGTTTTAAATTCCAGGATTCCCAGTGCTCTGAATCTGACCTGAACTTTCACATACCCGGGCCTCTGTTTGGGAGGCCCATCCTCTGTATCCCCAACTCACCTCTATGGAATTCTCCTCATCCCCCAAGACTCAGTCCAAAAGAAGCCGCCATGGCCTTGCCCTGCTCCACTTTGCATTATGAGAAGTTGTACCCAGTTGTAAACTCCTTATTTAACCTGAGTTTAACAAACTTGCTTAATCTTTCCCATCATAGCACCTGTCACAGTGCCCTATGCATAAAGAGGCATTTAAGAAAAATTTAATGGGTTTAGCATATTTACCACAAAATATGATCAAATGAGGTCAGAAATATTAAAGATGCCATCTGTGATCAAGATATGGAGAAAAATAAACCATGTAGATATCTAGAACAACTCTGAAACATTTTTACCAGAGTCCACGACCCTTCAAGAGCACAGCTGGGTCTGTGTCTTGGAAGCCTGGCTCAGGGATCTACTTCCCTGCAGCACTGCTCTCAGCTTTCCTGAGGAAGAAGGCTGGCTGTACCACGCACAATTCCCTAAAAGCAGCTCTACACTCAGCTGCCTTTCCAGAGACACTTGCCTTCACCTCACAGGAAGAGCTAGCACCACAGGGCTTAGGAACAGCAAAATGAGTCCCTTAAGAACTCCTTTAGATCTCCCTGCAAGAACAAAATTCCACCATGGGAGGTTCCAATGTCTGCCTCGTCCACTTCCCCTGGGAACAGCAGAGGTACCTGCTCTCAGTATGCTTCTCCTTTTACCTTCCTTTATGACTAAAATGTGCATAAAACCAAACTGAAAATAGATGTCTAGCATCACTGTGGAAAACTGCCTCAGCCTCCTTCTATCATGTAGCTGATGAGATTCAACCCAGTCTCCCTCTAACATGTAGTTGATGAGGTTCAATTCATATTTTCTCTTATAAGCTCAAATAAGAAATGAACCTATTCAAATTAACAAAGATATTTGTGAAAAAAGGCTAGATTAAAGTTGCTGTGAGAAGACCTAATGAATTTTTCCTTAAAAAACAATACACATTCCCAACATGTACTTTTTGCTTTTTGCCTGTTCTGCATAAAGTATTGGTAGCATTTTATGGGTACATGAACACATATACACACATGGATGATTATTTAATCTACTTTAAGAAAATGTAGTATACAAATGTGTGTTCTGAAATACAAATTTTAAATGAGAAACATTCACATTTTTAAAATCCTACAATGACTCTTTTGGGAGGAAAAAAAATAAAACCCACTTACCAATAAATACGATTCCTTTACTACATATATTCAATCAACTTCTTAAAATTATAGGACTTTGGGATTAGAAGGTATCATTTTTTTAAATATACCTTATTGATTTTTTACAGAGAGGAAGGGAGAGAGTGAGTTAGAAACATTCATGAGAGAGAAACGTCAATCAGCTGCCTCCTGCACATCCCTCCTGGGGACATGCCCACAACCAAAGTACCTGACCTTGATGGGAATCAAACCTGGGACCCTTGAGTCCGAAAGCCAAACCGGTCAGGGCTAGAAGGTATCTTAGAGATATATTTACATAAAGCAATGAAGACAGTATTGTGACAAGCAGCCACTCTAACAGATGAAAAGCCAGAAAGCCATGGCCCATGGGATGAACTGAATGCAAGGACGGAGCAGTGACTATTAAGTCCAGGGTGCAGAATCCTATCTGCTTGGCAGGGGTACTAACCCAGGGGACACGATGAAACCAATGTAAATGTGAACATGAGTTCAAGTTGCAGTGATGAAGTCTGGAGGTTTCTACTGAAAAGCACCGTACTAGTTCAGTGAGTGAGAACCTCGTCTCAAGTGTGCCGACAGCTGTGTCCGCGCAGCGACCACCGCACAGGAAAACAAACGCATTTCCAGACCTGGACTCCCAGAGCATGCCCATCACACACTGGGTGGAAAATATACATATACACACACATAGACATAGACATCGCATATACATATATTCAGGGCTGTAAGAATTTCCCAAAGTGCGGTGAAGTTAAAAATACAAAAATAAAAAATATATCTAGCCCCACAACTATTTCCAGTCTTCACGAAGGACTGTCACCTTCCTTGCAAAACACACTTTATGTTTCTGAACTGTCTCTGGAGATGGTGTGGGTTTTCTTCGAGGCTGTTTTTCAAGGACTCGGTCGGCCGACCGCAAGTTTATTCCCTTCTAATTACTGTGCGACCGCGGCTGAGACCTGCGGGGCCTAACGCGCTCCCAGGGCCGCGCGCAGCGGCGGCGGAGCGGGGAGCGGTCGCTGGGAAGCATCCCAAATCCTGCGCTCCCGTCTTTTTCTCCCTTCGCCACTGCGTTGGGTAACCCCACATGTCACCGCAACTCATCACCCCAACCCGAAGCAATGCCTGCGGGAACCCCTACCGGGGCGGCTCAGAGCGACGCCCCGCCCACCCGACTCCTAGGGGCCCAAACTGGGACGGGTCGCGGCGCGCCCCCGGGACGGCTCCTTTCGGGGGGCTTCGCTGACGAGCGCCCCGGTCAGCACCGCAGGGGGCGCGCGGCCTCCGAGCCCCGCCGGCAGAGACAGACGCCTCGCCCGACTACCCCTCGCACGTCCAGCACCCGCGGCCGAGAGCGGTGAGGAAGGACCCTCGGGGGTCACGCGCAGAACCCAGGGCGTCCGCGAGGGCTTCCTCGCTCCCCATTCCCGTCCTTCTCCGTCGCCCGCCGACGAGCACCCGGGAGGGCGGCCGGTTCGGGCCGCGGTGCCGTCGCCGCTGCCGGGCCCGCCTCGCGGCGTGTGCGTGGCGCCTCCTCCCCCAGGTCGCAGGGCCGAGAAGGCGGCCGGCCGTTCGCAAACGGCCCGCGGGCCAGCGGTCGCCCGAGGCGCGGCGCCCCCGGCAGGTGGCCCGGTCGGCGGAGCCCAGGCCCCGCACGCGCCCGCCCGCCCCCGGCCCCGGCCCGCCCGGCCCCGGCCCCGCGCGAGTTGCACTAACTTTCCGGGTTGGGGAGGGCCCGGCCGGCCGGCGCGGCCTTACCTGTGCTCAAGTTGTCGTTGATTTTCAAGGGCACCCGCAGGATGTAGACCAGGAAGAGCACGATGAAGAACCACACGGTCCAGAGATAAGTCCAGGACCAAACTATGCAGGACTTGAGCTGCTCTAGAAAGCCCGCGCCCGCTTCAGCCATTTTCCGCACTGCTCCGGGCGGCCGCGCTCCCGGTGTCTGTCGGATGATTCACCGGCCGAGGCGCCGCTCGCGCCGCCGGCGCCGCCGCCGCCGCCCGGAGCGCCCCCAGCCCGCCGCCGCCCGGCGCCGCGCGCTCGCCTGCCTTCCCCAGCCTCTCGCTAATTCTCAGAAGCCCCCCCCCCCTGCAAGTGGCTTTCTGGAGGGGTCACGTGGCCCTGCCCCCTCACGGCCTGGTGCCATTTATTTTTATTATGCTTATATTTAGAAAGACCGGCCGAGGGGGCACTCTGGACCTAACCACAACAGAAGAGGAGGGCTTCCTACAGGCGAGGCACCGTTCCAAGGTCTGTATAACCTAATGCAATCCTCCAGTAACTCCCATTGCACAGAGAGGGAAACTGAGGCACGGAGCCATGGAGCTGCTTCCCTTAAACTGAAACAAGAATTTACTTGCAATCTGATGGATGTCAGGGCACAAGGGCCTGAACCCCACACTCTGTTTTTTTCTCTGGGCCTCGAGAATGAACCATCCCCAGGCGACTTCGAAAAAGGCCAATCCTCCGCTGCCACCGGTTTGTAGGCCTGAAGAGAAATCACTCTCAAAGCAAGACTTGGGTTGTACACGTTGTTTACCTTTGTTTTGTCTTCCTTGAATCAGCATGGGGGTTTTTCCAAAGAAATGTCTTGAAACAATGTTTGTTTATCCTCCAATTTGGGGAGCAATCACAATTCAAACAATGTTTGGCCCGTTTTTAATGATATAAACAATTCTCTGGGATAATTTTGGCTTATTTTGAACTGGCTACTTTAAACAAGAATTCAACCATAAACGTTTTTTGTCAATGCTAAATAAAATGTGGTCTTTAGCTGAGACCGGTTTGGCTCAGTGGATAGAGTGTCGGCCTGTGGACTGAAAGGTCCCAGGTTCGATTCCCGCCCGGGGCATTTCCTTGCTTGCGGGCACATCTCCAGTGTGGGGCGTGCAGGAGGCGGCTGATCGATGTCTCTCTCTCATCGATGTTGTTTCTGACTTTCTATCCTTCTCCCTTCCTCTCTGTAAAAAATAAATAAAAATATATTTTTTTAAATGTTAATTAAAATGTGGTCTTTAACCAATTGAACATTTAAAGTCTGTGTCTGTCTATAACTCATTTCACTTTTTATGTATTAGATGGTAATAAACCAATTGCAGATTATCCAATCTACAGCCAAGGCTTTTAGAATTCTGAGAGTTCAGTAGAATATTTTATTAAAAATACTGTTTTGCTTACTTGTAGTTTTCACCGTAATAAAACAAGCTCCTTTAACTTTGACATGAAGGACCTATGCATCATAGAACTAACTACTCTCATATTCTCACTAATTCCAACTCCACAGCTACTGGTTTCTTCACACACTTGATCTACTACAGCAATGAGATACAGGCAAGGATAAGAGAAATTGACACACATATTTTGTAATTATTTGTGGCAGAACACTACCAAACAACTTTTGTATCTAACAATGATGCCTGGATTCTCAGAATAAAACATCAGTACAGGCTCTGGCCAGATTGCCTAGTTGGTTATTAGAGTGTCATCCCCATTCACCAAGATTGCAGGTTCAATCCCCGTTCAGGAATCAACCAATGAATGCATAAATAAGTGGAACAACCAATTGATGGTTCTCTCCTGTCTTTCTAAAAATCAATTTTTAAAAAAAAAAGAAACTGATAACTTCATATGTTCAAAAAGCAAACAAACAGAAACTTGAGTATAGGAACCATTTTATGTGATGACTAACCCATTGGATTCCCTGTGATAGGATTCTCCACTTAATTTAAAAGAAACATTCTGGGACTGGATTTTTGCTGCCAGTGAATCTCAAAAGAAGAACATAAGTATAACTCAGTTGAATCACAATTTTCTGATATCAACTAGGTGTGCCTGGAGGTTCAGTCCCATCTTACTCATCACTGCCTCTAAAAGGTGTGCAGCCAGGAATGGGGGTTGGGGTTGGAAACTGTCTATGTGTTTGGACACAGAAGCAAGAGAGCATGATCTCTTGGGAACTGCAGTTGCTTCAGTATGGTTGGAGTGCAGGTTCTATGTGGACTGGTGTCAAGAGAGAAAACTAAAGATGATCTGATTTTAAAAGGCCTTGTAGAGACACTAAGATATTGAACACACTAATCCAAGTGACCAAAGCAGAGACTTAAGTGGGAATTAAGTCATAAAGTCATCAAAATCTTAAGGTATGTCTCAGATCTAACACATCTCTCTATTACCTTAAGACTAAAGGCCTGGTTCGTGTACCAGTGGGGTCCCTCTGCCTGGCCTGCAGGGATTGGGCTGAAACTGGCTCTCCGACATCCCCTTGAGAGGTCCCAGATTGCCAGAGGGTGGTTCTCAAGTGATGGACTTCAGAATGGAGCTCCCTCTCTCTGTCTGGTTCAGGGTGTGTCACCTGAGAACTGCAGGTGCCAAGACACTGCAGCTCAGCAGCACCTATGCTGAGCGTCGCTTAGGCTTTTATCTAGTTAGCCTCTGTCTCTCATGGCCTAATCATCTCTCCAGGAGAACAAGGCTTTGGGTTCCCTGCCTCGAGTTTCTCCATAACCAATACTACCACCACCATTACCACTACCAGAAACCTCCCTCACTCACCCATCCCCATTCACCTTCTTCCATGCTTCTTTGCCAGAATTACCTTTAAAGCCACATATCTGATCATTCACTTCCTGCTTAAAATTATTTAAGGCCCCACGCACTCCACTCCTATGTCACATTAATGCCTACCCAAATGATAAAATCTAAATGGTTCACAATGCCCTTTAACGACTGCTCCCACCAAATTTTGCAGCCTCATACCCCACTCTAGGCATTCTTCATGCCACCAGCATTTTGGCAAGCACTAAGCCTGCTATTCACTCTCTGGGTGCTCTTTATAAATTACTGAGTTTCCCTGAGCCAGTTTCTTCACCTGTAAAATGGGTTACACTTGTACCCATCACATAAAATGGTTCCTATACTCAAGTTTCTTTCATACCTTTGGACCTGCCTCATAGGCCCTGCCCATAGGATACTTCTTTATGTTATACTTCCTATCCAACCTTCTCTCCCTGCCAGAACTGCCTGAGAAAAGCTTGTTTTGAGATGCACTTGAACTAGCACAGCTCTCTCCTGCACCCAGAACTTACTGTGTCTTCCCTGAGATGCAGCAGCAGGAAGTTTCTGGTGGACTGTTACAGCATAAGCTTGAAGCCAGACAGTGAAGGACTCTGTTCCTGAGCCTGCTATTCACTATCTGGGTGCTCTTTATAAATTACTGAGTTTCCCTGAGCCAGTTTCTTCACCTGTAAAATGGGTTACACTTGTACCTATCATATAGGATTGTTGGGAAGATTCAGTGAGATGCATACTAAAAATATTTAGCATAGCTCCTAGTCAATATCTTTCTTCTATGTTAATAAATGGAGGTCTTTAATGTTAAGTAGTTTGTTGTTCATTTGTGTCATCTGTATCTACTAGTACAAAGAGTGCTAGGTTTGGCACATGGTACATGCTCAATAAATAGTGTTGTATAAAGAAATGAAAAATCAATTATATCAAAAGAAATTCCAAATCTTACCTTTTACAGAGAATAGTACACATGGATTTATTACAGGAGTAAAAGTTAAGGTTTGCTCTTCCATCATATGGATAATTTCCTTGAAAGTTTGCTTTTGGAGGTGTACCACCTATGGATTGTATATTAGGAGTTAAATGACCATTAATTTATGGGAATTGTGTAAGAGCAATGTACTCCTAAGTTGTTTTTTATGTTTAATTAAATGTATGTATATCTTAGTCTGATAAAATAACTGAATAAGAAACCAATATATTAGGGAAGAATTTTAAAAGTTCTTTAAAATTAATTCTCATTTGTTTCTTGTTTTGTAAGTGGCTTCCAAAGTCCTGAGTTTTATTCTGTGTTATAAGTTTAAGAATCTATTTTTTAAATGATTTTTGTTATGCTCAGAGTTCAGGGTCCCCAATAATCCACCACTAAGGAGCCTTTTCCGATGCAAAAGCAAAGAGTCTTTATTCAAACCCGGGTTTGGCTCTCAGCCTCTTTCTGGTGCAGCAGCGAGGTGAGAAAGCGAGCCGTGCGGGAACAATGAGTTTTATGGGGTAGGATAATTAGGAAAGTGATGAGGGTTACAGAGATTGGTCACTTGAATTAGGGTCTTTCTGTGGTTTAGCCTTATTAGGACCCTCGCTGTGTTCCTGGAGCTTCATTGGTCCATTTGGGTGGGGGTCGGGGAAGTTAAGACATTGCTGGCACACCTGTGGCCACTCCCAGAAAAGGGAGGGGGTTTAGGCAGGGGTCCCAGCCCTATAGGACAAGATGGAAGGGAGTTCATTTCCTTTCAATTTTCAGAGTTCATCTGAAAGTTAAGTGCAAAAAGAACTGTTCTAACTTTTTGGTGTGTGCTTTTAAGGAACTCTCTTTTATTATTGATTGATTTTAGAAAGAAAAGAAAAAAGAGAGAAAAACACTGATTTGGTTTTCCACTCATTTATGTATTAACTAGAAGCCTAATGCACAAAATGTGTGCAAGGGGCTCGGCCCTTGCAGCCCTAACTTTGCAGCCCTGGCAGCCCTGGCTTCGTCCAGAAGGTTGTCTGGAAGGTCATTGGATGGTCATTCTGCATATTACTCTTTTATTTAGGATTGGTCGATTTTTGTATGTGCCCTGACCAGAGATTGAGCCTGTAGCATTGGGACAAGACTCTTACCCACTGAACCACCTGGCCAGGGCATGACTTTTTTTGGTTTTTGTTTAAAATTTGAAAATCTCACTCAAGTTCATTGGTTGAATTTATGAATTAGTCAATACACTTATGTTCATGGATACCATCCTAACTAACTGCTTATCTATATTTAGTAAATTATCTAAACCTCGATAAGTACAAATCTAACCTAGTTTAGTTTTGAGATCCAATAGAGCAGATAAACAGATTTGAAAGGAATTTGCCTTTTCTTCTTTAAGGCAAGGTACTTTCTCATAAAGTTCTAAAGAGATGGTATTTTAACTATCCATATCTCGTTAAAAAGATGGTAGCAAAGACTTGAGGAGAAGGTCCACAAAATGATATTGCATGTATAAGAAAGAATACATTTCTACAATTGTACACATACATTGTAATCGTAGAGTGCAAGATTCACAATGACTAGGCATAGAAATTATATGATGAATTGTAATCACATTTACTTTTGTTCTCTATTCCTTAGAAAAGATATCTTAGTTTCTGTGTAAAGCCTTTCTAAGCCTCAGTGACATTCCTTAGCATCCCTGATTTGTTTTAAAAATCAAAATTATTTTAATAAGATGAGCTTTGTTGACATATAGAATGATTCTGGTAGCAAGAATGCAAACTAAAACAATCAGAGCCTAGTATAAAGAATCTAAAGGCTACAACCTGCTCCAGACACTGGAGGCTGGTTCCTCATTTTCAAATGAAAAGAAAACAAAATTCCTTTGGAAAGAAGTAGCTTCTCGTTTACACTGTTGAAATACAATCAAGAGGGAAGACCAGAAGAAAATGAATGAGACTTAAAAAAAATAGAATTTCTTAGAGCAGCCCTAGCTGGCTTGGCTCAATGGATAGAGTGTTGGCCTGTGGACTGAAGGATTCCAGATTTGATTCCAGTCAAGGGCATGTACTTTGGTTGCAGGCTCAATCCCTGACCCTGGTTGGGGCCCATGCAGGATCCAACCAATCTACACATTGATGTTTCTTTCTCTCTGCCTCTCCCCCTCCCTTCTACTCTCTCTAACAATTAATGGAAAAATATCCATGGATAAGGATTAACAAAAATAAAAATAAATTCTTAGATCAAAGAACAGATGTATTATAAATGAAACTTTTTTTAAAAAAATAACAGAAATACATATTAAGAAACCCTTTGAAGTTCTTTTTTGTTTCCTAGGCTAACCAATCATGACAATAGTACCTACTCCATTTATTATTTTTTTTAGTATTTATAAAATATATTATTTATTTATTTATTTATTTAAATTCTCACCCGAAGATATTTTTTCCATTGATTTTTAGAGAGAATGTAAAGGAGAGGAAGAGACAGAGATAAAGACTAGTGTGAGAGAGATACATTGATTGGTTGCCTCCCACATGTCCCCCACCAGGCCCGGGAGTCTGAAACCAAGGTAGGTATCCTTGAAAGGAATCAAACCTGGGATCCTTCAGTCTCAGGCTAGCGCTTTATTCACTGAGCCAAACCACTAGGGTTATTTTTTATTGATTTCAGAGAGGAAGGGAAAGGGAGAGAGAGATAGAAACATCAATGATGGGAGAATCACCCATCTGCTGCCTCCTGTATACCCCCTACTGGGGATGTGCCTGCAACCAAGGTACATGTCCTTGACCTGATGAACCAGGGACCTTTCAGTCCTCAGGCTGATGCTCTCTATCCACTGAGTGAAACTGGTCAGGGCTACTCTTCTTTATTCTTGATTATAGTACTCAATATCTTTATTCTTGGGAAGATACTTTAAGATGGGTTAGTTTTACAGTTGCATTTTAAATAGTACAGAAATGACAATAGTAGATTTACACTTTTCTCTTTATTTATGATACTTAAACCCGAGTTTTTTTTTAATTACAACACTTTTAATTAAAATAAAAATCCATTGTCTGAAATTTTCTGTGTATGTAAGTGAGGATTTACATATTTACTATTTTATTACCATTTTATTTTAAACTGTATATTTTAATGACTGTCTCAAATTTCAGGAACCAGAATTATATCTATATATACCTTTGCTAAAAATTATATGACTTCATAAATACACAATACTAGTGATAACTATCATATAAAATAATTCTAAGGCAAATAAAATATAATATGCTATCTGTTTGCTATGTGCATAGCATGTTATTTTATGGTTTTGGCTTCAAATTTCAAATTTATACACACACACACACACACACACACACACACACTTCCAAAGCACCTGACAAATTTAGATACACCAATTAAATAATCTATTGCATTGAAATTAAAAACAGAAATAGGGTCAGAATGATGTTATAGAATTATTGGTAGAATTAAGAAACATCCGATAGTCATATTTAAAATTGTTTTTAATTAACAGAGCATTTATTTTTTTAATTTCTGAGAATTGATCCCATTATTCAATCATGATGTACTGTATTCCCTTATATTTTATCAGTTACTTTAATTTTGTTCTCATTTCTAGTGTGCAAGACTATACTTAGGCATGCAAATTAAAGTGGAAATTTCACAGTCATCTGGTATATTTGGCCTTTGTTGAAACCTAATCTAAAAAAGGGAAAGAAAGGAAAAGCAGATTATATTTACATTTCAGGCTAGTATTAAGTAATGCCCTTGCCCACTCCAGCTAAATTATTTACATTTCTAATATTATAGCAGATCCTCAAATAGCATTGCTTCTTCCAAATTCATTTCAACATTGATGAGGAAAATAAATTGATTCCTATCTGGGGGCACTGTGTGGTATATATACACTCCCCATGTTTGTGTGGGTTCTCTCTGGACACTCAGATGTGCTAATGAAGTAAATTAGTGTGTCTACGTGTCTACACCAGTCTGAGCGGTGGTGGGTGTGGTGTGAATGGCCCTGGGATAGAAGGGCATCTTGTCCAGAGTGGTGCCTGCCTTGTGCCCTGAGCTGTTGGGAGAGGCTCTGGTCAACTAGACACCTTGAACAGGTTAGAAAACCTTCATCTGACTTGTTTTTATTAATCTTTCCTAAAGTTATATATTTATTTCAATATTTAATATTAGAAGTGTTTGGGGTCTTTATGTAGAAGTTTGATGATGTTTTTGTGATCAGGAATATGCTGTAATAGCTTGACTCTTGTTTATATGAATTAGCCTGTGGTAAAATTGGTGTAGACTGTTCTCTTAAAGTCAGTTTCCAAGAACCTATCCACGATGTTAAGTAAGGAATAGAGGTAATTCTAACCTCTATTCCTTACTTTGCCTTGAAAAAATTATTCCAGGTTTCCCTTTTATTCTGCATTTCAATGCTATTGCACAGAAGCTGCATTTAGCATTTTGTGCACATTTAACTGTAATGGGATTTATCTCCTTGTTAGTAATGACTGCCAACTTAGGCCCAATCCCCCAAGGAGTGGGCCTAAGCTGGCAGGTGCACAAGCCGGGCTGAGGGACCCTCTCTCCCCACCCCCTGCCCTGAGTGCATGAATTTTCATGCACCAGGCCTCTAGTTCTACAATAAGTTTAGATGGCGTTCTCGATTTGCTGACTCATCTGAGTGATACTAAGCAGTATCACTCTCATCTCAGCCTCATTCTATGTCTGCATAGATTCCTTGCAATAGTTTTGGTTCCTCAGCATATAACTGCTATGTCTGAACCTCCACAGAGGCTATACATTTCCAAAAGTTTCCTTTGCCCACTTATAAATCAGTGGATGCAAATTACCAGGAATTGGGAAGGTTGTTTTCTAACTCCACAAAAGTGGTCTGTTTTATCTCAGTGCACACTCAACTGGGAAATTTTGTTAAAATTTATCTTCATTGTTGAGAGTATTACAGATATTCCCAATTTTCCCTCCTTTGACCCCTCTACCGGCTCCCACCCCATCCTAGGCCTTCCCCTGTCTACTGTCTGTATTCATGGGTTATGTATATAGGCATATTAGTCCTTCATTTAATCTCTTCCCACTGTCCCTCACACCTTCCCTCTGAGATCTGTCAGTCTGTTCCATGCTTCCATGTGTATGGTCCTATTTTGTTTTTTAATGTAACATTGTTATGATAATGGAATTGATTTTAGAATTTTTATTTTATTCTTTGGTTAGATTCTAATTTTTAAAAGTGTAGAAATTCTTTTTACCTATTTCTATCTTTTTCTCTATATTCTTGAACATATTAATCATAGTTATTATAAAGTCTATATCTGTTAACTTTAATACCTGGCTCATCTGTGAATGTATTATTATTGTTTATTGGACTTCTATTCTTCCTCTCTTAGCTTTACCTTGATATGTCTAAGATTTTAAAAATGGATTCTTATGATTGTGTGTAAAAAAATGTAGAGAGCCCAGTTGTTGTAGCTCAGTGGTTGAGTCTCAACCCATGAACCAAGAGGTCATTGGTTCAATTCGCAGTCAGGGCACATGCCTGGGTTATCAACTGAATTCCCAGTAGGGGACGTACAAGAGGGATCTGATTGATGATGTTGCTCTCTCATAATTGATGTTTCTATCTCTCTCTCTTTCTCTCTTTCTCTCTCACTAAAAAGATCAATAAAAACATATTTAAAAAAAATAATTATAGAGGCTGCTCCAGATGACATTGTCTTCTATTAGAGAGGGTTTACCTTTTCCTCGCTAGTCAGTGCAGAGATGTTAAAACTGAGTTTTCACCTAGGAAACCAGCAGCAGTCACAATGTGAGATTGCCTGAAATATTTAAAGACACACTGCCCTGAGTACCAAAAAGAAACAAGTGGATGGGGGAATGCAAAAAGCATGATTCCTAAACAGTTCTGGGACCAGATGGAGGGTTTTTGATTACCTCATGCCATCTGTATGGCTAACCCAATCTTTTTCTTCCAGACAGTTTTTGTTGTTGTTGTTGTTATTGTTGTTGTTGTTGTTGTTGTTGTTGTTGTTTTTCATGTAAGGGTAGCAGAGCACTTAAAATTGCAGAACGTGAGGACTTTATCCAGCTATAGAACAAGTTATATAAACTCTTTTAAAATCTATTTCTAATGCATATTAAAATTTGGTCTGAGACTTGCTTTCAGTTTAAGATACTATCTGGTAGCCAGGATGTGAAGGTTCCAAGGAAAGCGGGGGGAGGTGGGAAGACGTATAGCTACATAAAACTACTCATAGCTGTTGATATCAATCCCCCCACACACACACACTTCCTCCCCGCAAAAGGCAATGATTGCACAGCACCAAATTGGCTTTGGTTAATTCACACCTTGAGGCAAAACAATCACAATAATATTTGGAAAATAAAAGAAAATTAAATAAAAATAATGAGAACCATGACTCTATAGACCTTCCGTTAGTTAATTTTTTAGTCTATTTCCCTCTCTTGGTTTTTCCATGTATAATTTTTACACTGTTTTAATCATTCTCTATGTTCATTTTTTGCAAGCTTCTCTTACATAATATTATTAAAATATTTTCTGTATTAGTATATAGTCTTCAAAAGCATCATATTTAATGATTACATGATATTTTATAGGACATAACTTTTGTTTTTTAGATAATCTCCTGAAGATATTCTTCCACTGATTTTTTAAAGCGAGTGGAAGAGAGTGGGAAAGACAGAGAGAAATATCAACGTAAGAGAAACACATCAATTGGTTGCCTCCTGCACGAGGCCCGGCCAGGGACTGGGCCTGGTAGGAGCCTGAAACCAAGGTACATGCCCTTGACTGGAATCGAACCCGGGACGCTTGGGTCCCCAGACCGACACTCTATCCATTGAGCCAAACTGGCTGGGGTGGACATAACATTTTTGTTTTATTTTTAAATATATATTTTTTATTGATTTCAGAGAGGAAGAGAGAGGGAGAGAGAGAGAGAAACATCAATGATGAGAGAGAATCATTGATTGATTGTTTTCTGCACACCCCTACTGGGGATGGAGCCTACAACCTGAGCATGGGCCCTTGACTGAAATTGAACCCAGGACCCTTCAATCTGCAGGCTGACACCCTAGGCACTGAACCAAAGTAGCAAGGGCCAAACATAATATTTTTAAATCATTCCACGACTATACTTACGAATATTTTGCTATTTTTAGTAATTCCATAATGAATATATTGCATTTATAACTTTTCATTTTTACATTTAGGATTATTTTACTAGGATAAATGTGCAGAAGTAGATTTGATGGTCAAAGTTAAGACTTATTTTAAAGTTCCTTCATACATACAGCTCAGTTGCTCTTCAAAATCAAAAGCAATTCTTAAAACTCCTCTCATCCTGATTGTATAAAATTCTAAATAACCACAACTTGAAACTCTAGCATGGTTGAAAATGATGATGCAATGTGCATTAGGGGTTTTGCCTTGTGATTCAGCCAAGTCAGATCTGTGGCACAATCCTGCTGATGAAATGGATGCCTACATTTTATTGTAACTAATCTTCTTTTTTATTTATTTTATTCAAAGCTATTTAATGAGCATTTTGGGGGAAATCTATGGAAATTTAACTATGGACTTGATAAGAGAAAAAAGTTTATTTTCTAAGTTTCTCATCAACTGTAATAGAAAATAGTTTAATATTCAGTGAACAATAGTCATCTTCTATCCACCTACTGGAAAAAAATTTAAAATTTGCAAATTTAAATCACTACACACTGCAAGCAACTCTTAGCCCTGCACCATCAACATGACACATCATCCCCCAGGAAATTACATTTTCCTCTCAAGAGTCTTCATCTCTTCATTGGCTAGGAAAGAATCAATGAAAATTCCCTCTGAGGAGCAGCCCTTAACAGAAACAAGTTCTACTAGTTAAGCGACACACTATCTGTATTAACTTCCTAGGGCTGCTGTAACAAATGACCACACACTTGGGTTACATCAACATGAATTTGTTCTCTCAGAGCTCTGAAGGCTCTAAGGCAGAATTCTTCCTTGCCTCTTCCAGCTTCTGGTGGCTGTCCTTGGTTTGTGACAGAATAACTCCAGTCTCTGCCTCAGTCCTCACATGGCCTTCTCCTCTGTGTTTTTGTTAAATACCTGTCTGCCTTTCACTTCCAAGGATACCTGTCATTGTATGTAGGGCTCTAAAGGGTTGCAGGTTTGATCCCAGGGAGGCAACCAGTCGATATGTCTCTCTCACATTGATGTTTCTCTCTGTCTTCCCTCCCTCTTCCTTCCACTAACCCTTAAAATCAATGGAAAAATATCCTCAGATAAGGATTATGAAGAAGAAGAAGAAGAAGAAGAAGAAGAAGAAGGAGGAGGAGGAGAAGGAGGAGGAGGAGGAGGAGGAGGGGGGGAGGGGGAGGGGGAGGAGAAAGAAATAAAGAAAAAGAAGAAAGCTCTTTAAATTTTCAGCATGCATAGATAGTGCATTTCAAATTAGCAAAGAAATATGCAATACTATTTACTGTGTAATTTTTTTCACCCCATTACTTGTGATATGTCCCTTGAATTTCCCTTCTAGCATAACTGAGAGAGTTTGGGACAGCTAGATATTAACAAAGGGAGGAAGCAAAAGGAAGCAGACATTATTAAGCATCATAAAACTGGGAGAATGAACCTCACCAGGAAGTTACATGTTCACCAGGAAGCTACAGCTTCACATACCCCATGGTTGTCCCTGGAGAAGGACAGGTATAGACCTGCACAATAGAAGTAAAAATAGTGCCGGGGCCCCGGCGCGGGGCGGGGGGGAGTGTTGAGGGGAGGTGGTGCTTGACCATATAGGCCTATCATTCTAACCTGGGAAAGGGATCAATTGGTCAGGTGATGGATCCATCAGAAGCACAGGAAAGCTTGGGAAGTTGATTGGTTATTTTGAAAAATCATCTGTTCGTTCCCAAGCCTAAGATGATAAAAACCTGGGAGAACAAAGAGTTCTTCTCTCTTGTGCTCAGTAACCCACACTGGCCCCATCCATTCATGTGTTCTCTCCATAGTAACCATGTGGCCCTCGCAGCCAGGTGGCCACCCAAATGCAGCTCCAGCAGGAGCCTGGATACTGTAGCATAGCAATGGATTGAAGCCAGGAACACAAGCTAAGCTAACCAGATGATGAAAAAGACTGGACTGAGCTGACAGATTTTTCTTTCAATATTTTAAAGATGTTTCTCCATTGACTTTTCATTTGCATTGTTTCCAACAAGAAATCTCCTGTCACCCTTATCTTTGTTCTACCATACTTAACATGGTCTTTGTTCTTTGGCCGCTTTTAAATTTTTCTCTTTTTTAATGGTTTTAAGAAATTTGGTTATGACATGCCTTGGGTTAGTTTTCTTCATGTTTCTTGGGCTATGAGATTATTAAAATTCTTTGAACTATGAGTTTATAGTTTTCATTAAATTTGGAAAATATTTGGCCATTATTTCCTCAAATATTCTTTCTGTTTCCCTCTCTCTTCTCTTCTTTTGGCCACTTGAAGTGAACCCATAGCTGTGTTGTTCCATTTTGGGTAGTTTGTACTGCTATGTCTTCAAGTCCACTGGTCTTATCCAGTGTGTTTTTTCATTTTAGACAGTATAGTTTTCATCTCTAGAAGTTTGATTTATCTCTTTATCAAATATGCCATATTTTTATTAATATTTTCAGCATATGGATTACAGTTATACAGTTGTTTTAAAGTTCTTGTCTGCTCTTCTAACATGTGGATCAGTTTCAGGTCTCTTTTATTGATTGATCTTTACCCTCATTATGGATCACTTTTTCCTGTTTCTTTGCATGCCTAATAAGTTTTTATTGAATGCCAGACATAGCAAATCTTACTTTATTAGGTGCTGGATATTTTTGTATTATGGAGCTTTGTTCTGGATATAGTTAAGCTACTTGGAAATAGTTTAATCCTTTCAGTCTTGCTTTTAAGATTTGTTAAATGGGACTAGAGCTATGCTTAGTTGAGGGCCAATTATTCCCTACCACTGAAGAAAGATGCCTCTGAGTAATCTACCCAATGCCCTGTGAGTCATGAGGTCTTCCAGTTTGGCTGAGGGAAAAAGGCAATATTCTAGTTCTGTGTCAGCACTGGGTATTCTTTCCTCAATTTTTAGTTTAGGGTGGTCTTCTTCCCAACATTACGTAGTTTACTCACACATACACTGAGCATTTCTCAGCCAAATATATGAGAAGGCCCCTCTGCAGATCTCCACAGTTTTCGTGATATATAAGTTTTTCCTCTCCAGCACTCTTTCCTGTGAATACTAGCTGCCTTGGTTTCCCCACACTTTCAGCAATGTCTTTCCAATTCAGACAGTCTGTCAGGCTCTACCTCAGTCTCTCATGTATCCTGGCCTGGAAACTCTCTCATGGCAGTAGGCTGGGACAATTGTAGGGCTCACTTCATTTCTCTCTTAGGGATCACTGTTCTTTATTGCCTGATTTCCAGTGTCTTGAAAATTGTTTTTTCATATATTTTGTTCATTTTGGTTTTGTTTTACGGGAGAGGGTAAATGGGCCCAGCATCCATTAAGATGTCTCCCAAATGACTATTATTTACAATTGGACAATCTTTTAAGAGAATCATAAATCAAGTATTATAAGGATTCATAAAGAGAGAAAAATCACTTTACAAAAGGCTTTTTGAAAGGGTCTAGCCCTTGTATTAGTCCTTAAGGTATGGGTAAATTTTGATTTCCAGAAAAGGCATACAGGTAGAAAGAAGGGAAACCAAAAAAAAAAAGTATGGCTGAAAGTGAGCCTTACAGTAAGGATAGTTTTGTGAAAATACTTCTAGCAATATTTCTACATACGGAATTTCATAATCTATAAAAGAAAGTGTTCTTTTTTTATTGATTAAGGTATTACATATGCCCTTATTTCCTCATTACCCCCCACCTCCCATTCATGCTCCCACCCCCCTGTAATCTGTGTCCACTGGTTAGAGTCCTTTGATTGATTCCTTCCCCATACCCCCACTGTCCCATACCTTCCCTGAGGTTTGACATTCTGAATGATGTTTCTCTGTCTCTGGATCTATTTTTATTCATCATTTTGTTGTTCATTATATTCCACAAATGAGTGAGATCATATGGTATTTATCTTTCTCTGCCTGGCTTATTTCACTTAGCATAATGTTCTCCATCTCCATCCATGTTGTTGCAAATGGTAAGAACTCCTTTTTTACTGCAGTGTAGTATTCCATTGTGTAGATGTACCACAGTTTTTTAATCCACTCATCTGCTGATGGGTACTTAGGCTGTTTCCAAATCTTAATGGTGAATTGTGCTGCATATATCTTTTCTGATTCATGTTTTTAGTTTCTTAGGATATAGCCCTAGAAGTGGGATCACTGGGTCAAATAGGAGTTCCATTTTTAGTTTTTTGAGGATACTCCATACTGTTCTCCACAGTGGCTACACCAGTCTGCATTCCCACCAGCAGTGCACAAAGGTTCCTTTTTCTCCACATCTTCACCAGCACTTGTCGTTTGTTGATTTGTTGATGATAGCCATTCTCTCTGACTTTGAGCAGGTTTTCATATGTCTCTTGGCCTTCCTTGTGTCTTCTTTCAAAAAGAATCTATTTAGATCAGTTGCTCACTTTTTTATTGGGATGTATATCTTCTTTTTGTTAAGCTGCATGAGTTCCCTGTAAATGTTGGAGATTAAATCCTTATCATTGATATTATTGGCAAATATGTTCTCCCATGCAGTGGGCTTTCTTATTGTTTTATTAGAAAGTGTTCTTGCCGAGACCAGTTTGGCTCAGTGGATAGAGTGTTGGCCTGCGGACTGAAAGGTCCCAAGTTCGATTCCAGTCGGGGCATGTACCTTGCTTGCGGGCACATCTCCAGTATGGAGTGTGTAGGAGGTGGCTGATCGATGTCTCTCTCTCATCGATGTTTCTGACTTTCTATCCCTCTCTCTTCCTCTCTGTGAAAAATCAATAAAATATATTTTTTTAAAAAAAAGAAGAAGAAAGTGTTCTTGGGAAAAAAAGAAAAAAACCAAGATGGCAGCATAGGTGAACACCTAAACTGCTGCCTCGAACAACAATTTCAAAACTACAGCTAAAAGAACAGACATCATCCAGAACTATAGGAAAGCTGGTAGAGTGGACATTCTACAACTAGAAGGAAAGAGAGGGGCTCACAGAGACTCAGTGGAGCTGTAAAAGGGTGAGGTACAGAGACACGCGAGTGGAGAGAATGGGTGGCAGGGTGCCTGGCTGGCTTCCTCTAGCGGGAGGGAGACAGAAACTCCTGACTGCACTGAACCCCAGTTCCCAATTTCCGGTGAGACACATACGTGGGAAGTTTGGACTATCGAAAAAAGGGAGGAGTACACGGAAACTCAGGGGAGCAGTGAAAGGCAGAGGTCTGGAGGCACACAGGCGAGTGCATGCAGAGAGTGCCTCCAGACCTGCTAATTGGCTTTTTTAGCAAGAGGAAGATCGAACCTCCCAACTGCGCTGAACTCCACTTCCAACTGGACTGAACCCCAGTTTCGGGTGAGACCCTGGAGACCCAGAATCATATAGGTCCCCAGAGCACATGGAAACACAGGGGAGATGCAAAAGGCAGAAGACTGGAGGTGTGCATATGTGTGCACAGAGAGAGCTGCGGTGATTACAGAGGGACACTGAGACCCAGAGGTCATGTAGGGCAAGATTGATGGGAAGCCAAGCCAAGGCTGTCTGCTCAGCCCTGAGACTCTGTCCCATCCAAGCCGAACATAGAGGCATTTGCAATTTTACAAGTCTTGTATCATAAGACTGATTCCAGTACAGAAGTTCTCCCAGCATAAACACAGCTGATCGTCACAACCAATTGGCTTGGAGGTCAATTCCCCCCACTGATACCAACAACAATCAAGAATTAACTACAACAAGGCTGTACACACAGTCCACAAAGGGGTACACCAAGAGAGTTCACCTCAGGTAACTGGGGAGGCAGAGCTACTGGGCCACATAGGACACCTAGCACACAAAACTACTGTACCATCGCAGGGAAGCAGCCAAAATGTGGAGACACAGAAACAGATCACAAACAAAAGAAATGGAAGAAAACAAATGACTGGATATAGAGTTCACAACCACGGTTATAAGGCTTTTCAAGAATTTCCTAATCCAAGATGGCAGCATAGGTAAACACCTACACTGTTGCCTCGCACAACAATTTCAAAACTACAACTAAAAGACAGAACGGACAGCATCCAGAACCACAGGAAAGCTGGCTGGGTGGAAATTCTACAAGTAGAATGAAAGAGAGGGGCTCACAGAGACCCAAAGGAGCTGCAAAAAGCTGAGGTACGGAGATGCACACGTGGAGAGAACGGGTGCCAGAGAACCTGGCTGGCTTTCTCTGGCGGGAGGGAGACAGAGATTCTCAAAGGCATTGAATCCCTTATCCTACAACACTAAACCCCAGATCCAGCCGAAACTCATATAGGGGGAGTTTGGACCGTGAAAAGGGAGAAGTGCACGAAAATTTAGAGGAGTCGCAAAAGATCAGAAATCTGGTGGCGCACATGGCACTGCACGCAGAGGACTGACTGCTGATTGTGCCACTGGCTTTCATGAGTGGGCGGGAGACAGACCCTCCCAACTGTGCCACTTCTAAATCCACTAAATGCCAGTTTCAGGCGAAACCCTGGGGACCCACACCCATATGGTCCCAGAGCACAGGGGAGTCTGAGGGGCAGCAGCCTAGAGGCACTGCAAGAATGCGCGAGCGCACACACAGGGACCACTCGAGTGATTACCCAGTCACATGAGACTCAGGGGCCATGGAGGACAGGGCCGACTGGAAGGCAAGGCAGTCCCTTAAGCCCTGAGACTTCACCCATCCCAAGCTCAACAGAGAAGCATCTGTAGTTTTGTATCATAAGGCTGAATCCAACATACAAGTTTTCCCGGCATAGTGAAAATGTTGAGACAAGGGAAGGGATCACAAACAAAAGAAATGGAGGAAAACAAACGACTGGATATAGAGTTCAAGAACACACTTATAAGGTTTGTCAAGAATATCCTAGAAAAGATGGATACATTTAGCGAGACCCAAGAGGAGATGGAAAAAAACCAACTAGAGATGGAAAAGATCTAACTACAGATGAAAAAGGACCAACTAGAAATTAAACATACACTGACTGAAATAAATAATATTATACAGAGTCCTAACAGCAGACTAGAGAAAGGCAAGAATCAAGTCAAAAATTTGAAATATAAAGAATCAGAAAACACTCAACTGGAAAAGCAAGAAGAGAAAAGAATCCAAAAATGTGAAGATAACATAAGGAGCCTCTGGGACAGCTTCAAGCGTACCCACATCAGAATTGTGGGGGTGCCAGAAAAAGAGAGAGAGCAAGATACTGAAAACCTATTTAAAGAAACAATGACTGAAAACTTCCCACATCTGGTGAAAGAAATAGACTTACAAGTCCAGGAAGCACACAGAACCCCATATAAAAGGAATCCAAAGAGGACCACACCAAGACACATCATAATTAAAAGACAAAGAGAGAATATTAAAATCAGCAAGAGAAAAACAGTTCATTAACTACAAGAGAGCACCCATATGACTGTCAGCTGATTTCTCAACAGAAACTATGCAGGCCAGACGGGAATGGCAAGAAATATTCAACGTGATGAATAGCAAGAACCTACAACCAAGAATAATCTATCCAGCAAAGCTATCATTCAGAATTGAAGGGCACATAAAGAACTTCACAGGTAAGAAAAATCTAAAGGAGTTCATCAACTCCAAACCAGTATTATATGAATTGCTGAAAGGTACTCTTTTAGAAGAGGAAGAAGAAAAAGGTAGAAGACAAAAAATTATGAACAACAAATACATATATATCAACAAGTGAATCTAAAAATTAAGTGAATTAAAAATTTCATCAACAGAATAAACTGGTGAATATAACAGAATCAGGAGCACAGAAAGGGAGTGGACTGATAATTCTCAGGGGGAAAGGGGTGAGGGGTTTACAGGGAAAGACTGGACAAAAATCATACACCTATGGATGAGGTCAATGGGAGGGAGGGAAGGGTAGAGGGAAGGGTGGGAGCTGTGGAGGGGAAAAAAGAGAAACAAATGTAATAATCTGAATAATAAAGATTTAATTTTAAAAAAAGAATTTCCTAGAAAAGGCTAATAAATTTAGTGAAACCCTTGAGAATATGAAAAAGGACCAACTATAAATTAAACATACACTGACTGAAATAAAAAATATTATACAGAGATGTAACAGCAGACTACAGGAATGCAAGTCAAAGACTTGAAATACAAAGAAGCAGAAAACACTCAACTGGAAAAGAAAAAAGAAAAAAAAATTCAAAAATTGGAAGATGGTGTAAGGAGCCTCTGGGACAACTTCAAGCATACCAACATCAGAATCGTGGGGGTGCCAGAAGACGACACAGAGCAAGATACTGAAAATCTATTTGAAGAAATAATGACTGAAAACTTCCCCCACACGGTGAAAGAAAAAGACTTAGAAGGAAGCACACAGAACCCCAAACAAAAGGAATCCAAAGAGGACCACACCAAGATACATTATAATTAAAATGCCAAGAGCAAAAGACAAAGAGAGAATAATGCAGCAAAAACAAAACAAAAAGTTACCTGTAAGAGAGCACCCATACAATTGTCAGCTGATTTCTCAACAGAAACTATGCAGGCCAAATGGGAGTGGCAAGAAATATTCAAAGTAATGAATAGCAAGAACCTACAACCAAGATTACTCTACCCAGCAAAGCTATCATTCAGAATTGAAGGGCAGACAAAGAGCTTCACAGATAAGAAAAAGCTAAAGGAGTTCATCAACTCCAAACCAGTATTATATGAAATGCTAAAAGGTACTCCTTAAGAGGAGGAAGAAGAAGAAAAAGGTAAAGATAAAAATTATAAACAATAAGTACATATCTATCAACAAGTGAATCTAAAAATCAAGTGAATAAAAAATCTGATGAACAGAATGAACTGGTGAATATAATAGAATCAGGGGCATAGAAAGGAAGTGGAATGACAATTCTCAGGGGAAAGGAGTGTGGGGATGTGGGAAGAGACTGGACAAAAATCGTATACTTATGGATGAGGACAGTGTAGGGGAGGTAAGGGCAGAGGGTGAGATGGGAGCCAGGTGGAGGGGAGCTATGGAGGGAAAAAAGAGGAACAATTGTAATAATCTGAACAATAAAGATTTATTAAATTAAAAAAAGAAAGTGTTCTTGTTCTATGGAATAAATAATATATTCTTATACTTAAAACACCAAAGATTTATAAATTGATGGCTCTACAATATGCAATTACACCGCTTTCTATTCCAGTTTGTTCATTCCTTCATTAAAGTATTTGTTGAGTACATGAGATACATTGAACAAAACATAGACCTTGCCCTTGCAAAGATTACATCTAGACAAGGTAAGCTGCAGAAGGGCAAGAGGGAAGGAAGACAATAAAGAATAATCAGGATATACTCAGACCCTTCCACACACCTTCATTATTTTTAATAGAAATCCCATATTTATTTCACTAAACTTCACAGAACAAATGGTTTATTTACTGAATGACTTGTGTACTAGCCTGTTTTTTATAGATATTTGTAGGTTTCCTGAAGGGGTGGAAAGGGTTACTTTCAAAGAGCATGTAGCAAAAAATAAGTTGTATACTTGTAGGCCTATATTTAGAATTCAAAAATAGTGTTTCTGGGACAACATGAAATGTAATAATATCTGCATTATAGGTATAACATAAGGAGAAGAAAGTGATCAAGGCATAGAGAACCTGTTTCTATTCATTGAAAAGAAATTATGGCCGAAAATTTCCCTAACCTGGTGAAGAAAGAAGTCACACAAGTTCAGGAAACATAGAAAGTATCAAGCAAAAAAAGAATCCAAAGAGACCAATGCCCAGACACATTATAATGAAAATGCCAAAAACTAAACACAAAAAGAATCTTAAGGGCAGCAAGAGAAAAGCAATTTGTTACCTACAAAGGAGCTTTCATAAGACTGTCAGCTGATTTCTCATCAGAAATTCTACAGGCCAGAAGAGAATGGTATGAAATATTCAAGGTAATGAAAAGCAATGATCTGAAAACAAAACTACTCTATCTAGCAAGGATATGATTCAAAATAGATGGTAAAATAAAGAGTTTTCCAGACTAAAATGAGCTAAACAAACCAGCAATTTAAGAAATGTTAAAGGGACAGCTGTAATGATAAAAATAAATATATTTAGAGAGAAACAAAAGCCAAATTACAAAGATGGTAATTAATAAGTATCTAGCAATAATAACTTGAATATAAATGGATTAAGTGTTCCAATTAAAAGACATTGCATAGCTAAAAGGACCCAAATATATGCTGTCTACAAGAAATGCACCTAGGAAAGAAAAAAAAAAGACACAGGATGAGAGTAAAGTGATGGGAAAAAATTATCTATGCAAATGGAAATTATTTTTTTAAAAAGCTGAGGTAGCAATATTTATATCTGACAAAATAAACTTCAAAACAAAGCCCAAAGCCAAAACCGGTTTGGCTCAATGGATAGAGTGTCAGCTTGTGGACTGAAGGGTCCCGGGTTTGATTCCGGTCAAGGGCATAGATCTTGGTTGCAGGTACATCCCCAGTGGGGGGCGTGCAGGGGGCAGCTGATGGATGTTTCTCTCTCATCGATGTTTTTAGCTCTCTATCTCTCTCCCTTCCTCTCTGTAAAAAATCAATAAAATATATTTAAAAAAAAATAAAATAAAGCCCACAATAAGAGACAATGAAGGTCACTATATAATACTAAAGGGATCAATCCAAGGAAAGGCTATTACTCTGTAAAATATATATGGAACTAATACAGGGTCATATATATACACTTCTGGAAGACTTTAAGGGATAGATCATCAGCAATATAGTCATATTAGGGGACTTTAATACCCCACAGAATTCACTAAATAGATCTTCCAGACCAAAAAAAAAAAAAATCAAAAAGGAAACAGAGACTCTAAATGACACACTGGAAAAGATGGATTTTATTGATATTAAAAGAACATTTCACCACAAAGCTATGGAATATACATTCTTCTCAAGAGCACGTGGGACATTCTCAAAGATAGACCATAGGTTAGCATACCAAACAAGTCTCTGAAAGTCCAATAAGATTGACATTATATCAAGCATCTTCTCAGGTCACAATGGAATGAAATTATAAATCAACTACAATAAAAATACTCAAAAACATTCAAACACATGGAAGATAAATAGTATATCCTGGAACAATGAATGGGTTACCAATGAGATCAAGGAAGAAATAAAAAACTGCCTGGAAACAAATGCAAGTGAACACACAATAATTCAAAATATGTGGGACACAGCTAAAGCAGTCCTGAGAGGGAAGTTCATAGCACTACAGGCCTACATAAAAAATAATAATAATAATAAATCTAATAAACTAAATCTACAACTTAAAGAATTAGTAAAAGAACAATAATAAAAAGAAGGAAATAATAAAAATCAAAGTGGAAATAAATGACATAGAGAATTAAAAAAAAATACAAATGATCAATGAATCCAAGAGGTGATTCATTGAAAAGATAAGCAAGATTTATGAACCATTAACCAGCCTCATCAAGAAACAAAGAGAGAGGACCCAAGTAAATAAAATCAGAAACAAAAGAGGTTAAGTAACAACTGACACCATAGAAATACAAAGAATTGTAAGCAAATAGTATGAACAGCTGTATTACAACAAGCTGGACAACCTGAACAAAGTGGCCAAATTCCTAGAAAAATACAAGCTTCCAATACTGAATCAGGAAGAATCAGAAAATCCGAATAATCCAATAACAACTGATGAAATTGAAGCAATAATAAAAATAAAACAAAATAACTGCCAACAAACAAAAGCCCTAGTCCAGATGACTTCACAGGGGAATTTTATCAAATATTCAAAGAAGAACTAATACCTATCCTCCTCAAACTATTCCAGTAAATTCAAGAGCAAGGAACATTACCAAGCTCATTTTACAAGACCAGCATTATCCTAATCCAAAAACCAGATAAAGACACTACAAAAAAGAATTACAGGCCAATATCCTTGATGAATATAGATGCTAAAATCCTCAACAAAATTTTAGCAAATCATATCCAACAATAAATTAAAAATATCATATGCCATGACCAAGTAGGATTTATTCCAGGGTCGCAAGGCAAGGACAATATTTGCAGATGAATACATGTGATACATCACATAAACAAAGTGAAAGACAAAAATCACATGATTTTATCAATAGATACAAAGGCACTTGAAAAAAATCTAACCCCCATTTTTTATCAACACTCTCAGCAAAATGGGAATAGAGGGATCATACCTCAACATAATAAAGGCTGTGTATGACAAACCTACAGCCAACATCATATTCAATTTGCAAAAACTAAAACCATTTCCCCTAAGAACAGGAACAAAACAGGAATGTCCGCTTTCGCCACTCTTATTTAACATAATATTGGAAATCCTATCCACAGCATTCAGACAAGAAGAAGAAATAAAAGATCTAAACTGGAAAGGAGGAAGTACAACTGTCATTATTCAGATGACATGATATTGTATATAGAAAATCCTCAAGAACATTATAACCTGATGAACAAAAAGATAGATGCAGAGGGAAGCATCGAACAGATTGTCAAATTACTGTGGGAAGGCTGGGGAGTTGGGGGGGCGGCAGGAAGAAAGAGATCAACCAAAGGACTTATATGCATGTATATAGGCATAACCAATGGATGCAAGACACTGGGGGGTAAGGGCATGTATGGCAGTGGGATGGGGGCAATGGGAGGATATGGACACATATGTAATATCTTAATCAATAAAAAAAATTGGAAAAAAAAAGAAAATCCTAAATACTCCACCAAACAACTACTAGATTTAATGAATGAATTTGGCAATGTAGCAGAATACAAAATTAACATCTATAAATGGGTGGCATTTTTATATACCAACAATGAACTCTAAAGAAGATAAACTACCATTGCAACAAAACAATTAAGATACTCAGGAATAAACTCAACCAAAATGAAAAGGCAGCCCACTTATGGGAGAACAAATTTGGCAATGATACATCTGATAAAGGGTTAATATCTGAAATATATAAGGAGCTCATGTAACTTAACAAAGGGAAGAGAAACAATCCAATTAAAAAATGGGCAAAGGACCTAAATAGACACTTCTCAAAGTGGACCTACAGATGGCCAAGAGACATATAAAACAATGCTCAAAGTCACTGGTCATCCAAGAGATGCAAATTAAAATTATAATGACGTATCACCTCACACCTATCAGAATGACTATCATCAACAAATCAACAAATTACAATTGCTGATGAGGATGTGGAGAAAAGGAAACCCTAGTGCACGCTGATGGGATGCGGACTGGTGCAGCCACTGTGGAAGACAATATGTACTTTCCTCAAATAATTAAAAATGGAACTGCCATTTGACCCAGTGATCTCACTTCTAGGAATATATCCTAAGAAACCCGAAACATCAATCATAAAGAATGTATGCACCTCTATGTTCATAGTAGCACAATTTACAATAGCTAAGATTTGGAAACAGCCCAAGTGCCTATCAGTAGATGAGTGGATAAAAAGCCGTGGTACATTTATACCCTGGAACACCAAGCAGGTGTAAAAGAGAAGGATCTCTTACTCTTTGAGACAGCCTAGAGTAACCTAGAGAGTATTATGCTAAGCAAAATAAGCCAGTCAGAGGAAGACAAGTATCATTTGATCTCACTCATATGTGGAATCTAATGAACAAAATAAATTGATAAAATAGATTCAGAGACAGAAGCATGGGATAGACTGTCAAAACTCAGAGGGAAGGCATGGGTGGGTGGGAAGAGATCAACCCAAGAACTAGTATACATGTATTCATAACCCATTGATATAGACAATAGGGTGGTTGAGGCCTGGGGCAGAGAGCAGGGACAGACTATAAAGGATCAATGGGAGAAAAAAAGCTGACAAATGTATTACTTTGAACAATAAAGATTAAAAATAAATAAATGGTTTAAACACTTAAATATAAGTTGTGAAACCATAAAAATCCTAGGGAAAAAAAAACATATACAGCAAAATCTCAGACATCTCTCATCACGATAAACCTCCTAGGGCAAGGGGAACAAAAGAAGAAATAAACAATTGGAACTATAGCAAAATAAAATTCTTCTACACAGCAAAAGAAACCATCAGCAAATCAAAAATGGAACCCACTATGTGGGAGAACATATTTGGCAATAATACATCTGGTAAAGGATTAATATCCAAAATATATAAGGAAGTCATACAACTTAAAAGAAAGACAAACAACCCAATTGAAAAAAAACGGCCAAAGGACCTAGACACTTCTCTAAAGAGGACCACAGATGGCCATGAGTCATGTGAAAAAAATGCTCCAAGTCACTGATAATAGGAGAGATGCAAATTAAAGAAACAATGAGGTATTCACCTCACACCTGCCAGAATCACTATCATCAACAAATCAACAAATGACAAGTGCTGGTGACAATATGGGAAAATGGAACCCTAGTAGACTGCTGTTGGGAATGCAGACTGGATGCAGATTGGTGCAGCCACTGTGGAAAACAGTATAAAGTTTCCTCAAAATATTATATATATAACTGCCATTTGACTCAGTGATCCTACTTCTAGGAATATATCCTAAGAAACCCAAAACACCAGTCAGAAAGGATATATGCACACCTGTGTTCAGAGAAGTGCTATTTCACCAGCCCAGTGCCCATCAGTAGATGAGTGGATAAAAAATATGTGGTACATTTACACAATGGGATATGATGCAACTGTAAAAAAAAGGGGGGGCGGGAAGCTCTTATCCTTTTTGACAGCTTAGAGAGACCTGGACAGTATTATGCTAAGTGAAATAAGTCACTCAGAGAAAGACAAATATCATATGATGTCATTTATATGTGGAATCAGATGAACAAAATAATCTGATGAACAAAATAGAAGCTTGGAACAGACTGACCAATCTCAAAGGGAAAGTGGAGGAAGGGGTAGGAAGCAGGGAGAGATTAACAGAAGAACTCATATGCATGTATGCCTCACCCAGCGACATAGACAATAGTGTGGTGAAGGCTGTGGGGTGGGGGTGGGGAGAGGTTAGGGTTGTGGGGGTCAATGAGAGAAAAAGCAGATATCTGTAATACTTTCAACAATAAAGATAAATGAAAAAAAAAGTTCTACGTTATATTACAGATGAAAAGAGCTTGATGAGTGAAGAAATCTCATGCTCTAATTGGTAGGTATACTGTGGCTGAAACAAAACTGTAGTTCTATTCTGTACTCTGAACTGTGCTGGCTCTAACTTGGGAGTTGCTGAACATTTACTAAGAAGGGGCACACATAGGCATTTTTTTGTCTGTTCTTGAAGTTATACAGCTAGATGATAGCAAACAATGTCCATGGCAACCAATAAAAAATGCTCAAAGGAGGCACCTACCTTTCACAGGTCATGTGGCCATCTCTTTGTGATTGAAAATCTTAAAGCCACATTGCCCTCTTGGACATTATATTTCAGAGTAAAATATTTGTGGAGATCTGTGAGTTTTTAAAGTACCTTTAGAAGAACTTTTGAGTTATGGCTTTTGAGTTATGATAATCATGAAAAGCCTATGTTACATGCATTTGGAATCATCTGGACAGTGCCTCATATAGCATAATTTCTGAGGTGGTGTCACACTGTGCTGATTTGTGCTGCAGAAGAGCTGTTCACCAAGATGTGGAGAAGTTCTCTAGTTCCTGTCATCACCTTAAAACTGTTGGTAGCAAAACAGCACCAGGTGTTAGACCTTGGTTCAGCAACATTAGTACTTAAGTTCTGGCTAAGAAAGAATTCAGAGGCAAGATTCAAACTATAAGAGAAAGTTTATTTAGAAAGTCACAGAAGTAGAAGAAGTGAGCCACAGAATAAATGGGCTAGCACAGTGGTCAGCAAACCGCGGCTCTCGAGCCACATGCAGCTTTTTGGCCCCTTGAGTGTGGCTCTCCCACAAAATACCATGGCCTAGGCGAGTCTATTTTGAAGTAGTGGGATTAGAAGAAGTTTAAATTTTAAAAAATTGGCTCTCAAAACAAATTTGAATTGTCATACTGTTGATATTTGGGTCTGTTGACTAATGAGTTTGCCGACCACTGGGCTAGCAAACGAGTTACAGAGGCAATAATAGGGCACTTGGAGCTTAGGAGAGACACATTCCTTGAGAGACAAAAGAGGGAAAAAAGGTCCAGGCATGCTGGTTGTGTGTGGTGGGGAGGGGAGCGGGCCGGGGTGGGGGGTGTGCAGAGGAGAAAGAGAGAGCATGCATAGGGTTCCTGTCTTTTTCCTTTCTTCTTTAGTGAGGGGGAGAGTCCCTTTCTTAAGGACTTGTCTCTGGAGGTTTCAGGGGAGAATCTCAATAGAATATTCATCAGTTTTTCCAGGTGTGCCCCTCAGGGTTGTTTTCTCCACTGTTTGGTCAGTGCCAGGGCAGGGGATCATCAGTCAATGTTGTGTTCCTAATGTCAGCCATCGCTTCACTTTGTCTGATTTTGCTCCTTCTCTGGATTTATAGCTGAAACACAGCTGAGGTTAGAAATCATCTCTAGGGGTTAATGTTTAAGGAAGCAGTCATGCAAGGGCTTGTGGTTTTGCCGGGTTGCTAGGCACCAGGTCTCCCAGCCCTAGTGACCCTCTGCACCTGGCATATTATTCCTACTCTTCTCATGCCTACCTACCTACCTACTTACTACAAACCATCTATTGCCACAAGGCTTTAGTTGGGCGTTTGCATTTGATTCATCCATTCTTCAAATGATTACTGAGAACCCTCAACAGTGGCCCCATTTTAGGTGCTAGGGATTCAGATTCGTTTTAAGACTCTGTTCAGCTCTGGCCAGGTAGCCCCATTGGTTAGAGTGTCACCCTGATAGGCCAGTGTTGCAGGTTCAATCCCCCATCAGGGCACATACAAGAATCAATGCATGCATAAGTACATAGAACAACAAATAAATGTTTCTTTCTCTCTCAAATAAGTAATGAAGTAAAAAATTTAAAGAAAAAGACTGTGTTCAGCTGATATAACAGAAAATCTAAATAAAGTAGTTTAACCCAGTGTGGAGCGGGTAGGGGAATTCCTTTTCTCACATAATTCTTTTCCCACAGCTCCAGGAAACAGGTCCACATTCCTCAGAGGAAGAGGGGCCAAAGAGAGCAAATCAGAAGAGTGTGTTTCTTTTAAAGAACATTTCCCAGTGCTCACTTCGGCCGAACATGTATTAAAACTGGAACGATACAAGGGAAGATTAGCATGGACCCTGTGCAAGGATGACCAAAAATAAATAAATAAATAAATAAAATTTCCCAAACCCCACCATGCTACTTCTGTTCACTTCTCATCCCATGGCTACCCTCGCTGGAAAGGAAACTAGGTAAGTGTGTATTTTAACCAAGCATATTGCCACTCCCAGCAAACTTTGGGGACTGTTAATAAAAAAAGGAAGGGAGGGAGGAAAAGACAAAAGGTGGTAAACAGAGGGAAGAAGGAAGAACAGGGAGGGAGGAAGCATTTTGAGTTGGTAATTGGGAGTGTCTGCCAAAGTGGTGAATAAGACAGACAAGATATCTGCCCTCATGCCACTGCCTTTATTATCTTTAACAACTTAATTTCTGTCACATCCTGATTAATTTCTAGTGATGTTCAAATTGGTAACATTGAGAATTTCCCCACTTTTTTAAATTTTATTTTTCAATGATAGCTTTTATGAGTGGTTCCCAATCTCTTCTTAGCCGTGCCCCACCTAAGTATCTCTCAAATCCTGATGCCACCCTGTGATATATAATTCTTATTATTCAAAAAGTGAACTCCTCCTGTTCACATGGAGGAGCCTGAAAGGAAATGAACTCCCCTCCATCTTATCCTATAGGGCTGGGACCCCTGCCTAAAACCCCTCCCTTTTCTGGGAGTGGCCACAGGTGTGCCAGCAATGTCTTAACTTTCCCGACCCCCACCCAAATGGACCAATGAAGCTCCAGGGACACAGCTAAGGTCCTAATTAGGCTTAACCACAGAAAGACCCTAATTCAAGTGACCAATCTCTGTGGCCTTCATCACTTTCCCAAGCCCCCTAATTATCCTACCCCATAAGGCTCATTGTTCCGGCCCGGTCCGCCCTCTCGCCTCGCTGCTGCGTCAGAAAGAGGCTGAGAGCCAAACCCGGGTTTGAATAAAGACTCTTTGCTTTTGCATCGGAAAAGGCTCCTTAGTGGTGGATTATTGGGGACCCCGAACTCTGGGCACAACAAGCCTAAAAAGCCATTCACTTGGTCTAAACAAGCTTCAAAGAACATGGCATCTATGACAGAGAAAAATAAAAAAATGAAAGGATAGTTGAAGTACTGAGAAAAAAATCACTAAGAAATTGTTTTAAAAAAATAATATGAAGTGATATGAAAAATAACAAAGTTTCAAAACATAATAGAGAACTGAAATGAATAAATATGTCACAATATATATTTATATACTGTGTATGAGGCCCCTAGAACCACAAGAAATGCAAAAAATTCACTGTTAATTTGTTTTCCAATTGCCCCTCTTAAAAAATCATTGCCCCCTCTGTGGGGCATGTGTCCCATGTTGGGAACCACTGGTTGATATTCAACATTATTTTGTATTAGTTTCAGGCATATAGCATAGTGGCCACAAAGTGGTCTCCCCAATATTTCAAGTACACACTCGAGACATGAGAGAGGGCAGCCTAGGAAAATAGGCAGCAATGGTGTCTGGGTGGAAGTTTTTTATTAAACGTGGTCAAAGTGGGAGGGAGTAGGGTAATCCTCAGCTTCTGGTCCTGGTGAGGTGACTGCTGGCAAGGCTCGTCCCCGTCCCTCTGTTACAGGGCAGTGAAAAGCTAGGAAAATTCCAGGGCAAGAGGAATAGGGAAACTGAGACAAGAAAGTTAAAATAAGGCTAAACAGTGTGTGTAATTTGCAGTTGGCTTGTAAATAACAAGCCATTATCTTCCCCAAACCAGGGACACTTGAGAGCAATTGTTAAAAACCTCCCTAATAAAAGAATTAAGAAAAGGGGGGGAGAAGAGAGAGAGAAGAGGGCGAGTTTTTCTCACCTACTAAACAAAGAAATAAGCTATTTTGGGGAAAGGGAAAGGATAAAAAATGGCAGTTTTATTTTTTTTCTCCCTACCAGAGAAACCGGCAGTCTCAAGGCTTGGCAAGATAAAGTTGCCAGGTGCTTCTCATGAATTCTGGGAAGGCCACCACAAAGTAAAGAGAAACCTTGAGAATAATCTGTACCAAGATAATCAGCAGAGGATTTTTGACACCTATAGACAGGAGAGTATATAATTCCGAAAACCCCCGTACAACTTGCTCCTCAGATTAGCTGAGAGCCCATGTGAATTTCGTAAGCCAGATGTTTAGGTTTGCTTTCCTTGCTTCTTTAATAAATGTGCTTTAATTGTTTTAATAAATTGGCTTTAGCCCTAGCCGGTTTGGCTCAATGGTTGGAGCATCAGCCCACAGACTGAATGTCAAGGGATATACCTTGGTTGCAGACTCCATCCCTAGCTCAATTCCAGATCGGTACACATGCAGGAGGCAACCAACCAATTGATGTGTCTCTTTCCCATCGAAGTTTCTCTCGCTGTCTCTCCCTATCCCTTCCATGCTCTCTAAAATCAATGGAAAAAATATCCTCAGGGGGAGATTAACAAAAAAAAAATTTTTAAGTAAATAAATTGGTTTTATCACAATGCAACCAGGGTCTCATTTACATTTATTTATACCAGAAAACAAATCGAGGTTGGAAACAGCCCTCTCCCTCTGGCTCAGGGGGCTGTCCAATAACCTTTTTGGGGGTCTGTGGGCTGCCTGTAACTCCTTGTTGCCAGATAGCAATTTCTTTTATTTATTTATTTTTGGTCCTCTCAGTTACAGGAAATTGGGGGGTGGGGTGGGAAATGGGAATAGGTGGTCAGTGGAGGTGTCATCTGCAATGTTCCAACCAAGGTGGAAAAGGGGAGGGATAGAGCTTGAGGCCATTGTTCCCTATTCTAACTTTCCTGCCTCAACTTCACCTTTTTCAACCAGTCCCCCCAACTCTCTGAAAACCATCAGTCTATTCTCTGTATCTATGAGTCTGTTTCAATTTTGTTTGTTTATTTTACTCTTTAGATTCCACATATAAGTAATATCATACAGTATTTTCTTTCTCTGACTTATTTCACTGAGCATAATACCCTTCAGGTCTATCCATATTGTTGTAAATGGTAAGATTTTATTTTTATGACCAAATAATATTTCATTGTGTGTGTGTATATGTATGTATGTGTGTGTGTATATGTATGTATGTATGTGTGGTATACATATATACCACCACTTTTATTTTCACATTTCTATTTATGAGCACCTAGGATGCTCCCATATCTTGGCTATTGTAAGTAATGTTGCAATGAACATATTCTTTCAAGTTAGTGTTTTGGGTTTCTTTAGATATATACCCAGAAATGAAATCCCTGGGTCATAAAGCAGTTCCATTTTTAATTATTTGAGGAACCTCCATTCTGTTCTCCATAATAGTTGTACTACTTAGCATTCCCACCAACTATACACAGAGATTCCCTTTTTTCTACATCCTCACCAATACTTGTATTTATGGATTTATTAATGACTAAAGGCCTGGTGCACGAACTTTAGGCATGGGTGGGGTCCATAGGCCAGTCGGGGCCAGGATGATCAGGGCCAGGCTAGAGAAGAGGCAATGGTCACTGGGCCAGGCAGGAAAGGAACAGATGCCGGATGCCAATGCCGCCATCATCAGTGCCTTGCCACTGCACAGTTCGCTGCCTCCCTCACTCCTTCTTCCCTCCCTGTTGCGTCGCCATCACCACCACCACCACCACCACCACCACCACGGAAGGCCATTGGGGCCTGCTGGTTGGCGGGGCGTTGGGAAGGGAGAGGAGGGACGGGACATGGGAGGTTGGCTGCCAGCCTCCAGGAGGGAGCCGGCCCTTGCCTCCCCTGTGAAGGGGACACATCTGTCACCCCACTCCTGGTCCCCCATCCCAGGGCCTGGCCTCCTTTGGGTGGTCAGGGCTTGCCAGCCAGGGCGAGGGACCATGGAAGGTTGGCCGGCCGAGGGAGGTTGGCTATGGGAGTGCACTGACCATCAGGGGCAGCTTCTATGTTGAGTTTCTGCCCCAGTGGTCAATGCGTGTCATAGCGACCGGTCGTTCTGATCAGTCCTCAGATTACGTTGGACTCAACATACATCTTTTTGTGGTTATGTCACCATCTCCCATTTATTTTTAAAAAAGAAAAATTCTGTCATTTCAACGTATGTACCTATGTGCTTTATGTTTTTTATTATTTACTTACCATAAATAAAGGTCAGGAATTATTATCTTTCTTTTAATTTTTTTTACTGTTTCACTTCATTACTGCTGTATATGTGCTCTATGTGAGTGACGTAGATGCTTATGTAGGTTACATAAGCCATAGGAACAGATCTCCGACGTAACCCGAGGACCTACTGTATATAGATGCTTGAGCACAAGGGAGAAAGCACAGAGAAAAGGAAGATCCCATGAACTGGCTGAGGCCTGGCTCTGCTCAGCTGCTTTTATAAACTGAGTACAAAGTGGGCTTGTGCGAAAACGCTTTTTTAAAAAGGTAAGTTTGCAGATTTTTTCAGTTCAGGACGAAGAGGCTTTCTTTTCCAGCTGTGTTGCCTGGTAACTATGGTTGTGCCTGCACTAGAAATTGCTATCTGATGAGGAGGTATTACAGCCACTATTGGGGCAAGTTGTCAGATCAATAATCATTACCGCCACCCTCAGATCCTGTAACAGACAAACCTTGGTCAAGGGTCAGTAGTTTATGCAGGAAGAGGGAGATAGAATCTGCTACCTCTGTGTGTTTGAGCAGGGAGTGGATGGGTGGTGACATTTTTGCTTGAGTTCCTTCTGATCACCTGATCTTAACCTGATTTCCTGGTCATTTGGTTTTTCTATCCTGGGCCTAAGTCCCTATGCTGTCTCACTTCTTAATTTAAAAGTAACCTCCTCAGAGAGACCTTTCCCTGTTTTGTTTCATTCATATACTTATTACTCTCTGGAATTTTCTTGTTGACTTGACTTTCTCCTAATGTAGTGGTTGACAAACCACGGCTTGCAAGCCATATGTGGCTCTTTGGACCCTTGAGTGTGGTTCTTGCACAAAATACCACCGCCTGGGCAAGTCTATTTTGAAGAAGTGGCATTAGAAGAAGTTTAAATTTTAAAAAATTGGCTCTCAAAAGAAATTTCAGAGGAATCTAAGATGGCAGCATGGGTAAACACCTACACTGCTGCCTTGCACAACAGTTTCAAAACTACCACTAAAAGACAGAACGGACAGAATCCAGAATCACAGGAAAGCTGGCTGAGTGGAAATTCTACAACTAGAAGTAAAGAGAGGGGCTCACGGAGACCCAGAGGAGCTGCAAAAAGCTGAGGTACGGTGATGCGCACCTGAAGAGAGCTGGTGCCAGAGTACCTGGCTAGCTTTCTCTGGTGGGAGACAGACGAAGACTCCCAACTGCATGAACCCCTTATCCTATGGCACTGAACCCCAAATCCAAGCGAGACTCATACAAGGGGAGTTTGGACTGTGAAAAGGGAGAAGTGCATGGAAATTTAGGGGAGTCTCGAAAGGGCAGAAGTCTGGTGGCTCACACAGCACTGCACACAGAAGACTGCTGATTGTGCCACTGGCTTTCACGAGTGATGGGAGACAGAGCCTCCCAACTACACCACTTCTAACTTCACTAAACCCCAGTTTTGGGCAAAACCCTGGGGACCCAGACTCATATGGTCCTGGAGCGCAGGGGACCTGGAAATGCAGTGATTTAGAGGCACTGCACATGTGCACAGGGACCTCTCCAGTGATTACCCAGAGTCATATGAGACCCAGGAGCTGTGGAGGATGGGGCAAACTGGAAGGCAAGGTGGTCCATTAAGCCCTGAGACTCCACCCATCCCAAGCTCAACAGAGAGGCTTTTGCAGTTTTGCAAGTCTTGTATCATAAGGCTGAATCCAACACAGAAGTTCTCCCGGCATACTGAAAATTCGGAAACAGGAAGAGATTACAAACAAAAGAAATGGAGGAAAACAAAGGACTGGATATAGAATTCAAAAACACACTTATAAGGTTTGTCAAGAATATCCTAGAAAAGATGGATACATTTAGCGAGACCCAAGAGGAGATGAAAAAGGACCAACTAGAGATGAAAAAGGACCAACTACAAATTAAACATACACTGACTGAAATAAAAAATATTATACAGAGATCTAACAGCAGACTAGAGGAAGGCAAGAATCAAGTCAAAGATTTGAAATACAAAGAATCAGAAAACATTCAACTGGAAAAGCAAGAAGAAAAAATAATCCAAAAATGTAAAGATAATATAAGGAGCCTTTGGGACAGCTTCAAGTGTATCAACATCAGAATCGTGGGGGTGCCAGAAGAAGAGAGAGAACAAGATACTGAAAATCTATTTGAAGAAAAATAACTGAAAACTTCCCACATCTGGTGAAAGAAATAGACTTACAAGTCCAGGAAGCACACAGAACCCCAAACAAAAGGGATCCAAAGAGGACTACACCAAGACACATCATAATTAAAATACCAAGAGCAAAAGACAAAGAATATTAAAAGCAGCAAGAGAAAAACAGTTTATTACCTATAAGTGAGCACCCATAGATTGTCAGCTGATTTCTCAACAGAAACTATGCAGGCCAGACGAGAGTGGCAAGAAATATTCATTGTGAATAGATTACTCTACCCAGCAAAGCTATCATTCAGAATTGAAGGGCAGATAAAAAGCTTCACAGATAAGAAAAAGTTAAAGGAGTTCATCAAGTACTAACCAGTACTATATGAAATGCTGAAAGGTACTCTTTAAGAAGAGGAAGAAGAGGAAGAAGAAAAAGGTAAAAGCCAAAAAATTATGAACAACAAATACATATCTATCAACAAGTGAATCTAAAAATTAAGTGAATTAAAAATTTGATCAACAATAAACTGGTGAATATAACAGAATCAGGAGCACAGAAAGGGAGTGGACTGATAATTCTCAGGGGGAAAGGGTTGAGAGAGTGCAGGGAGAGACTGGACAAAAATCATACACCTATGAATGAGGTCAATGGGGGACGGGTAAGGGTAGAGGGAGGGTGGGAGCCACGTGGAAGGGAGCTATGGAGGGGAAAAAAGAGAAACAAATGTAATAATCTGAATAATAAAGATTTAATTAAAAAGAAATTTCGATCGTTGTACTGTTGATATTTGGTTCTGTTGACTAATGAGTTTGCTGACCACTATCCCAGTGAAACCAGACAACGAGTTCATTACTGTCAGTTGCCAAATCAATAAGCAGAGACAAAGTTGAATTTTTTATGGGTGTTTATCAATCAGATAGCTAGCAATCTGAGAAAGCAGCAAGTATTAGCACTTTGGAAAATTGCTCTGCCATTTCATTTCTAACAAATGTTTATATAAGATTAGTGGGTGGAGGAAAATATCTAGTTAGTGAATTCTCAGGGTTTGCCTTCTTTCATTGTCCTTCCAAAGATCAGTCCCAAACACTGTCTCCCTTCAGAAGGGCCTTGCCCTTGATCTGAACTCTGGCTGCCTTATCTCGAGGGCCTTTTCTCCTTGTGACAAGCCCTTCAGTTTCCCAGGGTCTATAAGAAAATCCCTCCATGTTGTCAAAACAGCTAACCCCTTTCCAAACAACTTAGCCTGCTCCTGGAAACAAGAATAGTCATTATTTACAAATGAAAAAGTTAAATGAATGGTGGAGTGGGTCTCAATTCCCACTGTTAAACTGGAAGTAGGCACTTTCACTGCTAGATCCACAGGCACATTCCCAAGTGCCTAAAACTGTGTCTGGCCCTGGAAGGAGTTGGAGAAGAGTTCATAAAGTAAATAAATTCTGATTTAAAAAACCCCAGCAATACAATTTAACCCCAACAGCTGAGTTCTATAAAATATGTTTTTCTATAAAATATGTCTAGCCTGGCCGGCGTGGCTCAATGATTGAGCGTCCATCCACCTATGAACCAGGAAGTCATGATTCGATTCTCAGTCAGGACACATGCCTGGATTATGGGCTGGATCCTCAGTGTGGAGTGTACGGGAGGCAGTCGATTGATGATTCTTTCTCCCTCTCCCTTTCTCTCTGATATAAATAAAAATACATTTTTAAAAACATATTTAAAAATATGCTTAAGCATTATGCAGATCAGGAGACCTTAGATTATAGGGGCCATGAACTCCCTTAAACTGTATTGAGAGAGATTGGTAGGCATGAACATGCAGGCCCTTATGCATTTTTCTGAGAAGATGCATCTTAGCTTTTTTCAGATATTCATATGACTCCCTAACTTCAAAAATCGTTAAGAAGCAATGTGCTTGAATATAACCAAAATGTTCTACAAGGGTTAGTGGGCATACCCAAATTTATTACTAAATATTTCTACATTTAAAAAAAGAGAAATACATGTGTATTTCCACATCATAAGGACTCTTTCTTAGGATGCTAACTATGAAAAGTTTCCTTCCTGGTATCAGCACCCAGTAACCCCCAGGTCACAACAAGCCCAGGTGCTCCCTGTGGTGGAGCAGAGCCTGAGACCTCATTCCAGCCTTCCCACGTGTCTGGAGCTGTCAGCTCGAAATGAGAACAGGAGCATCTGCTGGCTCCTCTCAGGAACTGCCACGTGAACCGTTCCTCTGGTGACAATGACAGAAACATGATCTTCCTCACACTGAAATAGTCGCTCAGAAACACAAATGGCTTTTCCTTTTCGGTAGGAGTTGGAAAGGCTCAGTAAGATACATAGTGACAACATTTCTGAGCACAAAAGACTCCAAGCATGAAATTGAAAAACAAAATGCACCCAGCACACAGGATGTCCCGCTTCAGCCATGGAAAATACATGTTAGAAAAGCATATGTTACCTATGGGATTAAATATTCCTTGAAAAACAAACAACAACAGAAATGCAGATGGGGGCGGGCATGATGGTGTAACAGGAGGCTGAGTGCCCTTGCTCCCAGCCACGGACTGGATTGACAGTTAAAATACTGCGTGGCCAGTTTGAAAAAACAAGAGGAGTGAAGCAGATTGGACATATTTTGTCTAAGGAGCACTAAAGAAACAATGCAGAGATTGGTAAGAAAGTGGGGGGTGGGGGGGACAGCTGGTTTGGTTTAGTGGGTAGAGCGTCAGCCTGGGGGCTGAAGGGTCCTGGGCTGGATTCCAGTCAAGGGCACATGCCAGTGTTGCACGGTTGGTCCCCAGTAGGGGGCGCGCAAGAGGCAGCCGATCAGTGATTCTTTGTCATCCTTGGTGTTCCTCTCCCTTCCTATCTGAAATTAATAAAAATATATTTTTAAAAAGGGGGTAGTTCACAGAAAGGAGGAGCCCCCCCCTCCCCACTCTCCGAGTGCTCGGCTGAAAAGCCCCAGCGATATTGGCTGCAAAGCCCCCTCCCCTTGTGAGTGTGGGCTCACCCCACGCAGGGATCCCAGGTCCAGAGCAGCAGAGCTGCAAGGAGAGCCCTCGCCGCATGGGGCAGTCTGTTTACCTGGGAGCTGGGTCAGGACTTTCCGGTGAAAGACACCTAACATCGGCAGCCCCCCGCGGGAGAGGTGCGCCCCGCCCGGGCTCTGAATGCGAGGAAGGCTGCACTGTGGCGTTTGGCTCCAAAAAAGGAATGGAAGGTCGGGGTAAAAGGAGGGGGGCGGGGGGACTGAGGGGGCGAGGGCTGCACCCAGCAGGGACTTGGAGGGACCCTCTGCTCTCCTGAAAGGCAGGGTGCAGAGCCTCAGATAGTGACTAACCCTGGGGCAGGCGAAGAGGATTCTTTCACCTGGAGTGCAGGGTTGGACCCTCCCCCCACCGGTGAGCTGCGTGGACTGCTCCGTCCCGTTGGGCGGTTGGGTAGGGCAGGTTGGGGGTTTGGCCCTCTGCACTGAGGAGCGTCGGGAGCTGGGAGCGCTAACAGAGTTGGGGTTCTCTGCCCCAGCTTTACTGAGACCAGCAGTGCAGAGGCTAGAGTCTTGCACGGGTCTGACTTTGGAACTCCTTCCGCTTGGGCCTGAGGTACAAGGGTGCTGCTGGGTCCTTGCAGAGCAGGATTTGGTTTTGTTTTGTGTGTGTGGTTTTTTTTTTTGTTGTTGTTGTTATTTTGGGGGGTCGCACCCGCGGGGACAGCTTACATTGGTGAGACAGGAGCGAGAAATGGGCTTTGTGACTGCATTGGGGGAAGGCTGACCCCGAGCAAGTTCAGCTGGTCAGTCCCGGAAAGGAGGGTGTTACATATCTCCTCCTCCTGCAGGCTGGGAGCACTTCCCCCAACAGGAAAGGTTGGAATCAGCTCTCTGAAGTCACAGATACCCCCAGTTTGGTGGAGAACAGCTCAGAGCAGGACATTGCAAGAGTAAGACCTTCAGAGGGTCTTACTTTGGGACCAGGAGGAAATGCTTAGGCCCCTCCTGTGGGCTTGGCAAGACAACATTTGCCATTAGAGACTTTTTATCAATTCCACTGAGCCCAGGGCAGCTGAAACTTCTCCTGCAGGAAAGCAGGCGGTCTACAGACAACCTCATCTGCACCAGGCCTCCACTTGCCCTTGTTACTCTAGCCTGGCTACACCCTAAAGACTCTCCTTGGAAAATAGTGGAGGAAGAAGACCAGGCAACCGCAGGAGGGAGGCAGAGTAGCTGACAGAAGGAGGTGGTCCTTAGAGAGCCCCAAACCGAGCACAGCTAGAGCAGGATGTAGAGAACCACGTGGGCAGCTCCTGATAATGGCTGACACAAAAGTACCTCCTGGGAGGCCTGAAATCAGCACACAAAACAGTGAGCCTCAGTTAACATAATCTGCTAGGTTAACGTAACCTTGCTGGCTTTTATTTATTTAAAAAAGTGTTTTTTATGTTGTTGTTCTTTTTCTCAATATTTTCTTCTCTATTGCTTTGGTATTATTATTGTTAATAATATGTAAGCTCTTTTCTCTCTTGTTTCTTTCATATCTCTTATTGGCCTTTTTTCTTACTCTTTTTTCTTTTCCATTATTATTATTATTTTTTTTGCTTTACATTTCTTTCTGTTCTTTGTAGCTTTGCCTAAGTTTTTATTTTATTTTACTTTTTTTTGGTTAATCCTCACCCAAGGATATTTTTTTTTCCATTGAATTTTTTAAAGAGAGAGAGTGGAGGGGAGGAATGGGGGAGGAGAGAGAGAGAGAGAGATGTGAAAGAGACACATTGATTGGTTGCCTCCCACAAAATCTCTCACAAGGGCTGAGGATCAAACCTGCAACCCAGGTACATGCCTTGGACTGGGAATTGAACCTGCAACCCTTTGGTACACACACCGACACTCTAACAACTGAGAAACAGTAGTCAGGGCTGCATAATTTTCTTTCTCTTTCTTCCTCTGACTTCTTGATGTTTTTTTTTTTTAAAACCTTTTTTTTTTAGCCATTTATTTTTTTCCCATTTTTTAAATGTATTACATGTGTACATATCTTCCCATTGGCTCCTCCATTCTTTTTTTTTACCATTTTTTCCTAGTTTTTACTCTTACTTTTTGCTCTCTCTTTTTTCCTTTCAGAATTTGTTTTTTGTCACTTTTCTTTTCCAGTGTTTTCTTTGTTTTTTATTTTAGTATTAGTAATATCTTTTTATCTCTTTCTCTTTTTGTTTATTATTTTTGTTCTCTTTTCTCTTTACTAATTCTCTTTTCTTTTGTGGTTGCTTTTGTCGGTTGTTGTTAGGATCTCCTTTATGTTCCTGTTGAAACGTGGGATGCGGGGAGTAGATCTCTCCCTTGCGAGTTCTTACCTCATGAAGTTTGAAGAATAAAATTCGAGGACCAGAGGGACTTATTAGTAAAAGGGTGAAAATTTATTGAAAGCAAATAGACTCCCATGTAGGGAGGAATTCCCAAGGGGGTAACCAACCAAGCCCCTTTTTCTAAGGTTTTAAAGGCTGTAGTTCTTTGACTCTTCATGCTCCCTTCTCATTGGAACTCTTCCCCATTTTATGACCCTGTGCTTTTCTTATTGGTCACTCTTTTGCAGAATATCAGCTTCCGAGGCCAAAACCCACATGGTGCCACCCTTTACCTTTCCCCCTTATCTTGAAACATTTCTCTTATCTCCTGTGAACAAGTTTCCCTCTTTCTTTTCTGTGAAAGACTGTTTCCTTTTCCCCCATACTCTGTGACTTTTCTTTATCCTCTGTGAATGGATGCCTTTTCCCCCTTACCCTGTGGCACCGTTCTATTCTCTGTGAATGTATATCTTCTTGTGGTTCCAAACCTTCAACTATGCATCCTTCCCCCATGGACCCTCTTTATTCCCAAGACTCCCTAAACCTGCCAGTTTTGTCCCTAGAATTTCATTCACTGTTGTTTCCTGTTTGTTTGTTTTTTCTGTTGTTTTTCCCTCTCAGTACCTGTACAACAGCTCACATGACATGGTAATGGCTGAACCTTAAAGTTAGTTAGCCAGCCTGAGAGGAGAGCCATACATGGACAGGACAACAATCAAGACCCAGTTACAACAGGAGAGCCCAAATATCCCAGGAAAGGGTCTCTCCTAGAGTGTACATTTTAGTGATACAAGGAGACTGCAGCACTGAGTCCCATAGGGACGTATACCATAAAAGCACACCTACAAAGTCTGGGCGTCATAGCAAGGATATCTAACATATAGATACAAGCACGAAGAGATGACTAAAATAGGAAGACAAGAAAACAAACCTCAAATTAAAGAAAAAAAGCACTCACCAGAATAGATACTTCTCCAAAGAGGACATACAAATGGCCAGAAGACTTATGAAAAAATGCTCAATGTCCTTATCAGAGAGATGCAAATGACAACGAGTGCCTTAGCTGGTTTGCCTCAGTGGATAGAGCGTTGGCCTGCAGACTGAAGGGTTCCAGGTTCGATTCCGGTCAAGGGCACATGCCGGGGTTGCTCGATCCCCAGTAAAGCTGGGGTTGGGGGAGAGGGGCAGTGCAGAAAGCAGCCGATCAATGATTCTCTCTCATCATTGATGTTTCTATCTCTCTCCCTCTCCTTTCCTCTCTGAATTATCACTTCACACCTGTCAGAATGACTATCATCAACAAATTAACAAATGACAAGTGCTGGTGAGAATGTGTGGAAGAAGGAACCCTAGTATACTTATGGTGGGAATATAGACTGGTACGACCACTATGGAAAACTGTGCAGTTTCCTCAAAAAATTAAAAATGGGCTTGGCCAATGTGGCTTAGTGGATGAGCATCAACCCATGAACCAAAATGTCACTGGTTTAATTCCTGGTCAGGGAACATGCCCAGGTTGCAGGCTCCAGCAGATCGATATTTCTCTCTCTCTATCCTTCTTCCTTCCTCTCTCTCTGTAAATCAATAAGAACATATTTTTCAAAATTAAATATGGGACTCCCATTTGACCCAGTGATCCCACTTCTAGGAATATATCCTAAGAAAACAGAAACACCAATCAGAAAGGATATATGCACCCCTATGTTCATAGCGGCACAATTCACCATAGCTAAGATTTGAAACCAGCCTAAGTGCCCATCAGCAGATGAATGGATTAAAAAACTGTGGAATATTATGCTGCTGTAAAAAGAAAGGAACTCCTACCATTTGCAACAGCATGAATGGAGCTGGAGAGCATCATGCTGAGTGAAATAAGCCAGTCAGAGAAAGATAAATATCACATGATCTCATTCATGTGTGGGATATAATGAACAACATAATGTGAGGAACAAAAACAGATCTAGAGGCAGAGAAGCATTGATCAGATGCTCAAACCTCAGAGGGAAGGTGGAGGAGGGTAGGAGTAAAGGGGAGAGATCAACCAAGAGACTTGTATGCATGCATTTAAGCATAACCAATGGACAGAGACAGCAAGGGGCTGAGGACCTGTATGGGAATGGGATGGGGGCAATGGGAGGATATGGACACATATCTAATACCTTAATCAATTAAAAAAAATTAAAAAATTAGAAATGGAACTACCGTTTGACCCAGTGATTCCATGTCTAGGAATATATCTTAAGAAGTCTGAAACCCCAATCAGAATGAATATATGTGCCCCTAGGTACTGTAGCAGCTATGATCTGGAAATAGCCCAAGTCCCCATCACTAGATGAGTAGATAAAAAAAAGCTGTGGTACATTTATACAATGGAATACTATGCAGCTATAAAAAAGAAGGATCTCTTACCCTTTGAGACAGCATGGAGGGATCTGGAGAGTATCATGCTAGGCAAAATAAGCCAGTCAGAGAAAGACAAGTATCACATAATCTTACTCATATGTGGAATCTTATGAACAAGATAAACTGACGAACAAAATAGATGCAGAGGCACGGAAGCATGCAGCAGACTGACATAATTCATAGTGAAAGGCGGATGGGGAGGCAGGAAAAGATTAACCAAGGAACTTATATGCATGTATGCATAACCCATGGACACAGACAATGGTGTGGTGAAGGCCTGGGGAGGATGTGGGAATGGGGTGGAGGGGGTTAATTGAGGAAATAAAAGGGAACATCTGTAATACTTTCAACAATAAATTTTAAAAAACAGTTTGATTAATGTCTTTTAAAGTTACTATCATAAAATATGTATTTGTTTTATATAATTACAGCATGTTTATGATATAAAGTTTTGGTTAAGTATATTTGACAACTTCACAAAGTTTAAATTTTAAGAGACTTTTTTACTGAGAGAAGACTGAGTTATTTAAAGGACCCTGGAATACCTCAAGGATTTATTCTCCTAATATAAAAAACATTTAAAAACTAACTAGTCCAATTTAATATGCTTGAAATTACATGGGAAAGCTTTGCCAAATAAAATAATAATAATAATTTCTTCTTGTGTACAATGAGTCACCACTTTTTAAATTAAAATGGATGTTTTAAAGATTTTAACCTGCCCTAGGAAGGAACTTACAAACATGTAAGCCAGACCCTGCCGATGCGGCTCTGTGGTGGAATGTCGACCTATCAACCAGGAGGTCATGGTTTGATTCCTGGTCAGAGCACATGCCCAGGCTGGATTCCTAGTGTGTGTCTGTGTTGTTGAGGGGTACTGCAGGAGGCAGTTGATCATTTGTTCTTTCTCATTATTAATGTTCCTATCTTTCTCTCCCTCTCCCTCTCCCTTCCTCTATGAAACCAATAAAAATGTATTTTAAAAAAGCAAAGATAGAAAGCCATGATCAAATAGGAAACTCTCAGGGATAACAGGTATTCTGTCAGTGACTCTAGGCAAACCAGAAGTTATGAATTATTTTCAATGCTCAATACACACTTTTAATAAGCCATGTGCAACATTTTAAAATCTTGCATGTTTTTTGTGTTTTATATATTGAAATTGTATATGGAATTTAAATACATATATATTCTCTATGTCATTTTACAGTAATTATTATTACTTTTAATCTTCACTCAAGGAGTGAGGATATTTTTCCCATTGATTTTTTTCAGAGAGAGTGGAAAAGAGGGGGACGGGAGGGGGAGACAGTGAGAGACACTGATGTGTCAAAACTGCAACCCAGGTATATGCCTACTTATTTATTTATTTATTTATTTATTTATTTATTTATTATTGTTTAAACTATTACCAATAGTAGTACATATATCTCTCCACCCTCTCCCCTCTGCCATTGATCTTCCCTCGGTTTTCCCTACCTCATCCCACCCCTTCAGTGTCTTGCATCCATTGATTATGGGTATATGGATGCATACAAGTCCTTCGGTTGATCTCTTACTTTCACCACCCAGCCCTCCCCAGCCTTTCTGAGGTAATTTGACAATCTATTCGATGCTTCTCTGCCTCTGTATCTACCTTTTTGTTCATCAGGTTATAATGTTCTTTATTATCCATAAATGAGTGAGATCATGTGGTATTTTTCTTTCACCAACTGGCTTATTTCACTTAGCATAATGCTCTCAAGTTCCATCCATGCTGCTACAAATGGTAAGAATTCCTTCTTTTTACAGCAGTGTAGTATTCCATTGTGTAGATGTACCATAGTTTTCTAACCCACTCGTCTGCTGATGGGCACTTAGGCTGTTTCCAAATCTTAGCTATTGTAAATTGTGCTGCTATGAACATAGGGGTGCATATATCCTTTCGATTGGTGTTTCTGTTTTCTTAGGATATATTCCTAGAAGTGGTATTACTGGGTCAAATGGCAGTCCCATTTTAAAATTTTTGAGTAAATGCCATATGGTTTTCCACAATGGCTGCAGTAGTCTGCATTCCCACCAACAGTGAAGGAGGGTTCCTTTTTCTCTGTAACCTCTCCAGCACTTGTTGTTTGTTGATTTGTTGATGATAGCCATTCTGACAGGTGTAAAGTAGTACCTCATTGTTGTTTTGATTTGCATCTTTCAGATGATTAGTTACTTTGAGCGTGTTTTCATATGTCTCTTGACTTTCTGAATGTCCTCTTTCCAAAAGTGTCTATTTAGATCCTTTGCCCATTTTTGGCTAGATTGTTTATCTTCCTTTTATTAAGTTGTATGAGTTTCCTGTAAATGTTGGAGATTAAACCCTTATCAAAGATAACATTGGCAAACATGTTCTCCCATGCTGTGGGCTTTCTTGCTGTTTTGGTGATGGCTTTTTTTGCTGTGCAGAAGCTTTTTATTTTGATGTAGTCCCATTTGTTTTTTTTCCTTAGTCTCTCTTGCCCTAGGATCTGTGTCTATAAAGATATCACTACAACATATGTTTGCAATTTTGCTGCCTATGGAATCTTGTAGGAATTTTATGGTTTCCCATCTTACATTTAAGTCCTTTAGCCATTTTGAGTTTGTTTCTGTGGATGGTGTAAGTTGCTGATCTAGTTTCATTTTTTTTTTTTTTTGCACGTATCTGACCAAATTTCCCGGCACCATTTATTAAAGAGATTGTTTTGACTCAATTGTATTCTCTAGCCTCCTTTGTCAAATATTAATTGAGTATAATGGCTTGGGTCAATTTCTGAGTTCTCTGTTCTGTTCCATTGGTCTATATGTTTGTTCCAGTACCAGGCAGTTTTGAGAACCGAGGCTTGGTAATATAGCTTGTTGTCTGGTATTGTGATCTCTCCAACTTTATTCTTTCTCAGGATAGCTGTGTGGCTGTTTGGGGTCTTTTTTTATCCCAAATGAATTTTTGTAGAGTTTGTTCTAGATCTTTGAAATATACCATTGGTATTTTAATAGGTATTGCATTGAATCTATAGATTGCTTTATGTAGTATGGACATTTTAATAATGTTGATTTTATCAATCCATGAACATGGTATGTTCTTCCATTTGCTTATGTCTTTATCTCTTTTTTCAATATACTGTAGTTTTCTGAGTACAGGTCTTTTATGTCCTTAGTTAAGTTTATTCCTAGGTATCTTAATTTTTTTGGTTCAAACAATTTTTCTCTTTGAGTTCATTATTGGTGTATAAAAAGGCCATAGATTTCTGCCAAATTCATTTATTAGGTCTAGTAGTTTTTGATGGAGTCTTTGAGGTTTTCTATGTATAGTATCATGTTATCTGCAAATAAGGACAGTTTTACTTCTTCTTTCCCAATTTGGATACCTCCTATTTTTTCTTCTTGTCTGATCACTATAGTACTTCTAGTACTATGTCAAACAGAAGTGGTGAAAGTGGGCATTTTTATCTTGTTCCTGTTCTTAGGGGAAATGAGTTTAGTTTTTGCCCATTGAGTATAATGTTAACTGTTGGTTTGTCATATAGGGCTTTTATTATGTTGAGGTATGAACCCTCTATTCCCACTTTGCTGAGAGTTTTTATCAAGAAAGGGTGTTGGATTTTGTCAAATGCTTTTTCTACATTAATTGATATGATTATTTGATTTTTGTCTCTCAGTTTGTTTATGTGATGTATCACATTTATTGATCTGTGGATATTGTACCATCCTTGCATCCCTGGAATAAATGCTACTTGGTCATGGTATATGATCTTCCTAATGTATTGTTGAATCAGATTTGCTAGAATTTTGTTGAGGATTTTAGCATCTATGTTCATCAAGGATATTGGACTGTAGTTCTATTTTTTTGTGGAGTATTCATGTGGTTTTGGGATTAAGATAATTCTGGCTTCCTGGAAAGAGCTTGGAAGTGCCCTTCCTGTTGAATCTTTTTGGAATAGTTGAGGAGGATAGGTTTTAGTTCTTCTTTGAATGCTTGATAGAACTCCCCTGTAAAGCCATCCAGACCAGGGCTTTTGTTTGCTGGAAGATTTTTGATTGTTGTTTCAATTTCTTTGGTAATTATCAGCCTATTCAGGTTTTTGATTCTTCTTGATTGAGTTTGGGAGCTTGTATTTTTCTAAAACTATGTTCTTTTCATCTAGGTTGTCCATTTTGTTGGAATAGAGTTGTTCATAGTATTTTTTTATAATCTTTTGTATTTCTGTGGGATTGGTTGTTATTTTGCCTCTTTCATTTCTGATTTTGTTTATTTGGGTCCTCTCTCTCTGCTTCTTAGTGAGCCTGGTTAGAGGTTCATCAATCTTTTTTAGTCTTTCAAAGAACCAGCTCTTGATTTTGTTGGTCTTTTGTATTTTTTTTGTCTCTATGTTGTTTATCTCTGCTCTGATCTTTATTATTTCCTTCCTTTTGCTTATGCTGGGCTTTTCTTGTTGCTCTCTTTCTAACTCTTTGAGTTAAAACGATTAGATAATTTATTACCATTGTTTCTTGTTTTTGAGGTAAGCCTGTAGAGCTAGGAACTTCCCTCTTAAGATTGCTTTCCCTGTATCCCATAGATTTTGTGTATATATATATTGATTTCAGAGAGGAAGGGAGAAGAAGAGATAGAAACATAAATGATGAGAATCACTAACCAGCTGCCTCTTGCACACCTCCAACTAGGGTCCAAGCCCACAACCCAGGCATGTGCCCTTGACCAGCATCGAATCCACAGGCCAATGCCCTATCCACGGACCCAAACCAGCCAGGGCATCATGATATTTTTTATTTCTTCTTTGATCTCTCTGGTAACCCAGTCATTGTTTAATACCATGCTATTTAGCCTCCAGATGTTTGATTGTTTAAATTATTTTTATTGTAGTTGTTTTCTATTTTTATGCCATTGTGATCTGAGAAGATGCTTGATATGATTTCTATCTTCTTGAATTTGAAGAGACTTTGCCTCTGTCCCAACATATGGTCTGTCTTTCAAAATGACCCATGTACACTTGAAAAGAATGTATATTCTGTGGCTTTGGGTGAAAAATTCTGAAGATGTCCATCTGATCTAGTGTGTCATTTGGGATTGATATTTCTTTGCTGATTTTTTGTTTAGAGGATTTGTCCAGTGGTGTTAGTGGGATATTAAAGTCCCCTAGTATGACTCTATTGGTGTCAATCTCTCCCTTGATATTCTCCAGAAGATTTTTTATGTATTTGGGTGCTCCTGTATTGGGTGCATATATGTTTACCAGAGTTATTTCTTCTTGTTGGGTTGTTTCCTTTAGTATTATGAAGTGGCCTTCCTTATCTGTTGTTATGTCCTTCACTTTGAGATCTAATTTTATCTCTTGTTATGTCCTTCACTTTGAGATCTAATTTGTCAGATATAAGTATTGGTATCCCAGCTTTTTTTCATTTTCATTCACCTGAAATATCTTTTTTCATCCCTTCACCATCAGTCTGTGTGAGTCCTTTTTTCTGAAGTGTGTTTCCTGTAGACAGCAGATATAAGGGTCATGTTTTCTTATTCACTCAATTACCCTATGTCTTTTGATTGGGACATCTAATCCATTTACATTTAAAGTTATTATTGATAGGTACTTGTTTGTTGCCATTTCTATTCTTTATGCCAGTGTTCCTTCTACACTTCCTGTTTCTTCTTTTTACAGCAGACGCTTCAGAATTTCTTGCATTGCTTGTTTGGTGGTGATAAACTCCCTTAGTCCTTTTTTTTGTGTGTGAAGCTCCTGATTTCACCTTTAATTTTTATTGATAACCTTGCTGGGTACAATATTCTTGGATTCAGACCCTTCCTTTGCATGACTTTGTATATTTCATTCCATTCCCATCTGTCCTGATGTGTTTCTGTTGAGAAATCAGTCACTACTATGATGGGTGATCCTTTGTAGGTAACTTTTGGTGTCTCTCTGGACACTTAAGATTCTTACTTGTCGTTGGTGTTTGCCAATTTAATTATAATGTGCCCTGGCATTGGTCTTTTGGGATTCATTTTGTTTTGTACTCTATGAACTTCTTGGATTTGTGTGAGTTTTTTCTTTCCTATATCAGGGAAGTTTCCTGTCATTATTTCTTCAAACAGGTTTTCTATTTCCTGCTCAGTTTCCTCTACTTCTCATACCCCTTATGTGAATGTTGTTTCGTTTCTTGTTGTCCTAAAGTTCCCTTAGTCTCTCCTTCTGTTTTTTAAGCTTTTTTTCCTAGATGCTGCTCTTCTTGGGTATTTTTTTCTACCTCATCTTCTAGCTCACTGATGCGGTCCTCTGATTTTTCTAGTCTACTGTTGATGCTTTCTATTGAGTTCTTTATTGCAGTGATGTCCTTTTTTTTTAACTTTTTCTTAGTTCTTATTCATTTCCTCTTGGTTCTTACACATATTGTTGAATTTGTCTTCCAACCTTTTCAGCAAACTTATGACTATTACTCTGAATTCTTTCTCTGATATATGGCTTGCTTCCATTTTATTTACTTCCTTTTTTGGTGATTCCTTCTTTTCTTTTGTATGTGGGCTGTTTTTTTGTCTCCCATGATTTCTCTTCTCTGTGTGTCTGGTTATGTAGCTCTCTCTCTCTCCTGTATTGATTTAGAGGCACAAAATACAGCACAACAAGGCAAAACACACAAGGTATTGAACATAAATGTATTCACAAAACTAATAATCCAAAAGAAAAGGAAATTAGGGGATAAAAAAAAGAGTGCAAAAATGATATTAAGAAAAGGAAAAAAAGTAAGACAGAAAAGAAAGAATAAAAAATATATGGGGAGGGTGGGGGAAAAATGGTGGCAGAATAGATGGACGCGTCTGGAGCTTTGTTGCTGGGCAGAGGGAGAGAGAGCAGCTGAGAGTCGCACGGGGAGTGTTTGTTGTCAAGTTAAGAGTCAGTTATCCTCCAGGAGAAGGCGGAGAACCACTGGAAGGGGCTCTCCTGGCCAGGCAGCCCCACTGCTGGGGGTTTTTGTCGGCCGGAGCCACCAGCGCGAACGCAGAGACCACACCATCTTGCCGAGGGAGGTGGATGTCTGCAGCAGTCTGAACACGGAGGCTGAATTACTCACCGAACAGCAGAGGACCCAGAACACCGCTCTCCAATTGGCGCAGACACGCGGGCGGCGGATTCAGAGATCCACATGGCACATAGAAAGGTCAGATTTTGCCTGGGATAAGGTGAGGTCTCCAGCCCCTGCAGACAGAGATGCGCACACTGTGGGAACCGGGCTGCCGGAAGGCTGCCTCTGGAGAGGTCTGCGGAGGTGGGCAGGGCGTGATCCCTAAGTGTGGAGGCAAACTCTCCGAGCTGTTGACAGAGGGGAGCTCTGGAAAATGACTCGTTTTTATCTGAGGCAAAGAGATAGCTTGGGAGTTATTGCAGTGTCCCGGCTGCAAAATCTCCACAAACAGGCTTTGAGAACCACAGAGTAGCAGGATCTGAGCACAGCCTAGAGAGGTCCTGTGCTTTGCCTCAGAGATCAATTCTGAAACACTGCCACCCAGTGGATGATGCACAAACTGACTCTCGCATAACCACAAAAGAATAAAGAGATTAAAACATCAACATACAACATAGGGAACTACAATACCTTCCCTACTGGGAAACAGGAGTGCCAAGCAGAATAATAGTGCAAGTGAATGACCAATATATACTTTTTTCTTTTTCTTTTTCTTTTTTTAAATTTTTTAAATTTTTTATTTTTACATATTTTAATTAAAAGACTATTTTTTTTTCTCTCCACCTCAATTGATTTCACCTTTTTAATTATTACATTTTTGTTTTCAACTAGTATTATTACTATTAGTGTTTTACCTTTTTGGAAAAAAACAAGTGTCATTTTGTTTTCTCTTTATTTTACTTCAGGATTAGAGTTTAATATTCTATTTTCATCTTTCCTTTAGCATAATTTTACTCCAACTCAACTCTACCTTTATGCCAACACTTTCCGCCTAACTTTCCCCATTTTGTTGTCTTGTTTCCCTTTCCTTTTTCCAACTTTAGATTCTCCCTATTCTTTCTCTTTACCTGGTTAAAATTTCACCCCACTTAGATATCTCATTTCAAATCCCCTACTACAAGTCCATACAAACCTCTCCTTTCTTGTCTTCACTAGCAAAAAAGTTGTGTTTTCTCTATGTCCTTTTGTTGCTATTTGCCTGAACAGTGATTATATCGATTTTTTAAACTTTTTTGTGAGACTGTTTTAGCTTATTCTACTTGTTTTAATTTGCTTTTTGCTTGCTTTATATTCTACCTCTCTTTTCCCTCGCCTCCCTCGATACCAGTTGTTATTTGCAGTTTGTATTAATCTCTAGGTACTGGTTGCTGGCCTTTATTGGGATTAGTGACTGTTCTATTGGAGTTTTCTCCTGACATCTATATTTTGTTCCCCTTTTCTCTCTTATCCGCTTTCTTTTCTCTCTGACTTTGTTTCTCTTTCTGTTTTCTTTTTCTTCTTCTCCTTTATTTTATTTTATTTTTATGTTCATTTAGTTTTTTTTTCTCCCTCTCCTAATCTGATTTGGGCACTTCTTTCCTTTCTTTTTCCCTCATTTTCCTCTTCTTCTTTCTCTACTTACCCCTAATTTGTCTTTCATTGGTGGTCACCTTATTGGTGATTATTAACATCGTGAATACATTTCTGTTCAGTGCCTTGTGTGCTGTACTGGGTTGTGTTGTAGTTTGTGCCTTTGAATCAACATAAGAGAGAGAACCACATAACCAAACACCCGGAGAAGAAAAACCATGGGCAGAAGAAGAAACAGCCCGCATACGACAGATAGGCAGGTATCCACAGAAAAGGAAGTAAATGAAATAGAAGCAGAAATAAGCCTTCCAGAGAAAGAGTTCAGAGAAATGATCATAAGGTGGATGAAAAGAATGGAAGACAAAATCGACAATCTGAGTAAGAGCCAAGAGGAAATGAAGAAGAAGCATGAAGAGATAAAAAAAATGACATCACTGCTTTAAAGAACTCAATAGAAAGCATCAAAAGCAGACTAAAAGAAGCAGAGGACCGCATCAGAGCGCTAGAAGACACGGTAGGAAAAAATACCCAAGTACAGCAGCTTCTAGAAAAAAAAATTAAAAAGCAAGAGGAGAGCCTAAGGGAACTTTGGGATAACACGAAAAAAAACAACATCCACATAATTGGGGTTCCAGAAAGAGTGGAAACTGAACAAGGATTAGAGAACCTGATTGAAGAAATAATGACAGAAAATTTCCCCAATATAGGAAATGAAAAACCCACACAAATCCAAGAAGCTCACCGAGTCCCAAGCAAAATGAACCCCACAAAATCGACACCAAGGCACATTATAATTAAATTGGCAAACAGCAATGACAAAGCAAGAAACTTAAATGTGGCCAGAGAGAAACAGAAAGTTACCTACAAAGGAAACCCCATAAGACTAACTACTGATTTTTCAACAGAAACTCATCAGGCCAGAAGAGAATGGAATTAAGTATACAAAGTCATGCAAAGGAAGGGTCTGAATCCAAGAATACTGTGCCCTGCAAGGCTTTCAATGAAAATTCAAGGTGAAATCAGAAGCTTCACAGACAAAAAAGGATTAAGGGAATATATTTCTACCAAACCAGCAATGCAAGAAATGTTAAAAGGTCTGCTGTAATAAAAAGAAAGAGAAAGCGAAGAAGGAACTCAGGGGTAAGGACTAAAAATGGCAACAGATAAGTACTTCTCAATAATAACTTTAAATGTAAACGGATTAAATGCTCCAATCAAAAGACATAGGGTAACCGATTGGTTAAGAAAACATGATCCATATATCTGCTGTCTGCAAGAAACCCACCTCAGGAAAAGAGATGCACACAGATTGAGAGTGAAGGGATGGAAGATGATATTTCAGGCAAATGGAAATGAAAAAAAAGCTGGGGTTGCAATACTTATATCTGACAAATTAGATCTCAAAGTGAAGGACATAACAAGAGATAAAGAAGGCCACTTCATAATACTAAAGGGAACAATCCAACAAGAAGAAATAACTCTGGTAAAAATATATGCGCCCAGTATAGGAGCATCTAAATACATAAAAAAAACTCTTGGAGGATATTAAGGGAGAGATTGACAGCAATACAATCATAGTAGGAGACTTTAATGTCCCACTGTCACTATTGGAAAAATCCTCTAAACAAAAAATCAGCAAAGAAACATCAATCCTAAATGACTCACTAGACCAGATGGAATTAATTGACATCTTCAGAACATTTCACCCCAAAGCCACAGAATATACATTCTTCTCCAGTTCACATGGGTCATTTTCAAAGATAGATCATATGTTGGTTCATAAGAAAAGTCTCTTCAAATTCAAGAAGATAGAAGTCATATCAAGCATTTTCTCAGACCACAGTGGCATAAAACTGAAAATCAACTATAATAAAAACAATAGAAAGAAATCAAACACATGGGGACTAAACAGCATGCTATTAAACAATGACTGGGTAACCAGAGAGATCAAGGAAGAAATAAAAAACATCATGGCAACAAGTGACAATGACAACACAACAATACAAAATTTATGGGACACAGTGAAAGCAGTCTTGAGAGGGAAGTTCATAGCCCTACAAGCCTACTGCAAAAAACAGGAAACAATGGTAATAAATTACCTAATCCTACAACTCAAAGAGTTGGAACAAGAGCAACAAGAAAAGCCCAGTGTACTCAGAAGGAAGGAAATAGTGAAGATCAGAGTGGAGATAAACAACTTGGAGACCAAAGAAACAATTCAAAAGATCAACAAAACCAAGAGCTGGTTCTTTGAAAGGATAAACAAGATTGATGGACCGCTAGCCAGGCCCACCAGGAAGCAAAGAGAAAAGACCCAAATAAAATCAGAAATGAAAGAGGAGAAATAACAACAGACCCTGTGGAAATACTAAGGATTGTTAAAAAATACTATGAACAACTATATTCCAACAAACTGGACAACTTGCAAGAAATGGACATTTTCCTAAAAAAATATAACCTTCCAAAACTCAATGAGGAGGAACCCAAACATCTCAATAGTCCAATAACTATGGAAGAAATTGAAGCAGTCATTAAAAAACTTCCAGCAAATAAAAGCCCAGGACCAGATCGCTACACAGGAGAGTTTTACCAAACATTCAAGGAAAAATTAAAACCTATTCAAAAACCAGACTATTCAAAAACATTCAAGAAGGACCACTTCCAAACACCTTCTATGAAGCCAGCATCACCCTAATACGAAAACCAGATAAAGACAACACAATGAAAGAGAATTATAGGCCAATATCTCTCATGAAAATAGATGCCAAAATCCTCAACAAAATTCTAGCAAGTCGGATCCAGCAGTATATCAGAAAGATCATACACCATGACCAAGTAGGATTCATCCCAGGAATGCAGGGGTGGTACAATATCTGCAAATCAATAAACGTGATACATCACATAAACAAATTGAGAGATAAAAATCACACAGTCATATCAATTGATGCAGAAAAAGCATTTGACAAAATCCAACACCCTTTCTTGATAAAAACTCTCAGCAAGGTGGGAATAGAAGGAGCATACCTCAACGTCATAAAAGCCATATATGATAAACCCAAAGCTAACATCATACTCAATGGGCAAAAACTAAAACTATTTCCCCTAAGAACAGGAACAAGACAGGGATGCCCACTCTCACCTCTCCCGTTCGACATAGTACTGGAAGTATTAGCCATTGCAATTAGACAAGAAGAAGAAATAAAAGGCATCCAAATTGGAAAAGAAGAAGTAAAGCTGTCCTTATTTGCAGATGACATGATATTGTACATAAAAAAACCCAAAGGACTCCATTCCAAAACTAATTGACTTAATTAATGAATTTGGCAATGTAGCAGGATACAAAATTAATGCTAAGAAGTCTGTGGCATTTCTATACACGAATAGTGAAATTACAGAAAGAGAGACTCAAAAAGCAATCCCATTTACCATCACACCAAAAAAATTAAGATACCTAGGAATAAACCTAACTAAAGAGGTAAAAGACTTATATGTAGAAAACTACAGGACACTGAAAAAAGAGATAGAGGAAGATGTTAACAGATGGAAGAGCATACCATGCTCATGGATTGGGAGAATCAACATCATTAAAATGTCCATACTACCCAAAGCAATCTATAGATTCAATGCACTACCCATTAAAATACCAACGACATATTTCACAGACCTAGAAAGAATTCTTCATAGATTCATCTGGAACAAAAAAAGACCACGAATAGCTACAGCAATTCTGAGAAAGAAGAATAAAGTAGGTGGGATGTCAATACCAGAATTCATGCTATACTACAAAGCAACTGTTCTCAAAACAGCCTGGTACTGGCACAAGAACAGACATATAGACCAATGGGATAGAATAGAGAACCCAAATATCCACCCAAACCACTATGCTCAACTAATATTTGACAAAGTAGGCATGAACATTCAATGGAGCGAAGATAGCCTCTTCAATAAATGGTGTTGGGAAAATGGGACAACTACATGCAAAAAAATGAAACTGGACCACCAACTTACACCAAATACAAAAATAACCTCAAAATAAATACAGGACTTAAACATTAGAAGGGAAACAATAAAAATACTAGAAGAGTCCACAGGCACCACAATCTGAGATATATGTTCAGTGTCAATGAACATTGACACTGGGGGGTTGGTTTATGCCAGGGATGGAGGGGGGGTAATTGGGAGAACTTCTTCACTGATACTGCTCCAAAGGCAATTGAAGCTAAAGAAAAAATAAACAAATGGGACTACATCAAAATAAAAAGCTTTTGCACAGCAAAAGAAACCATCAACAAAACAAGAAAGATCACTGTATGGGAGAACATATTTGCAAATGATATCACTGATAAAGTTTTAATCTCCAAAATCTACAGCCAACTTATACAACTTAATAAAAGGAAGATAAACGATCCAATAAAAAAATGGGCAACGGACAGAAATAGAACCTTTTCGAAAGACGACAGAAGGAAGGCCAAGAGACAGATGAAAACATGTTCAAAGTCACTAATCATCTGAGAGATGCAAATCAAAACGACAATGCGATACCATCTTACACCTGTCAGAATGGCAATCATCAACAAAGGACAAGTGTTGGTGAGGATGTGGAGAAAAAGGAACCCTTGTGCACTGTTGGTGGGAATGCAGACTGGTGCAGCCACTGTGGAGAACAGTATGGAGTTTTTCTTAAAAAACTAAAAATGGATCTCCCATTTGACCCTGTAATCCCACTCTTAGGAATTTATCCTAAGAAATCACAAACACCAATCAGAAAGGTTTTATATACCCCTATGTTCATAGCAGCACAATTTACAATAGCCACAATTTGGAAACAGCCTAGGTGACCATCAGCAGATGAATAGATCAGAAAACTATGGTACATCTACACAATGGAATTGTATGCTGCCATTAAAAAGCAGGAATTCTTACCATTTGCAGCAACCTGGTTGGACTTGGAGAACCTTATGCTTAGTGAAATAAGCCAGTCAATGAAGGAGAAACATCACATGTTCTCACTCATTTGTGGGTAATAAAAAACATTATAAACTGATGAACAAAAGGATAGATACAGAGGTAATAAAGCATCAGACTATGAAATTACAGCAGGAAGATTAAAGTTAGGTGAGGTAGATAAGAGATCAATCAAAGGACTTGTATGCATGCATATAAGCATAACCAATGAACATTGACACTGGGGGCTTGGTTTATGCCAGGGAGGGAGGAGGGGTAATTGGAAGATATGTATAAAAAATTAATTTAAAAAAGATTAAAAAAAGAAAAAAAGAAGAAAAAAATATATATAGGGAGAAAAAAACAATTAAAAAAATGCAAACAACTAACATCTAGATATGAATGCAAACTACAAACAACAACTAATAACAAATGAGGAGAGGAAAAGCAGAAGCCAAAAAAAGAGAAACAATTCACAAACAAACCAATCTAATCAACCATTATACTATCAACAACAATAGGACAGAGAGAAAGAAGGGCAAAAGAAAACAAAATAAAACAAAAATATAAATAAAAAACAATAACAACAAAGACAAACAAAAAAAGGAAAAGAGGAAAAAATTTGGATAGTGAAGAAAGAAAAGAGAGAAGTGTGTATGGACTTAGACCAGGGGATCAGAAATTAGATATATAAGTAGGATGAATTTTTAATAGTGAGTAAAAAGAAGGAATAGGGAAAATTTAATGCAGGAATAGGGTAGAAGAAACAGGACAACAAAAGGGGAAAAGTGAGGAAGAGAGTTTTGGTATAAAGGTAAAGTTGAGATAGAATAAAATGATGCTAAAGGAAAAATGAAAATATAATGTAGAACACTAATCCAAAAATAAAATAAAGAGAAAATAAAAGGAAACTTTCAAAAACAAAAAATAATAGTAGTAATAATACTGATTAAAAATAAAAATATAATAATTAAAAGGTAAAATCAAGTGAGACAAAAAGAAAAAAATTTAGTTTCTTATGTAAATGATAAAAAATAAAAAAATGCAGGTACAGTATTCTACTGTTCTGTTTAGAATGCCTGTTTCCTGTCAGGTAGTTAGGGCAGTTTGGAAGTTCTCTGCATTCCACAACTCCTCTGTGTCATAAGCCACAATCTTGTTTTCAAGCAGGCAGTATTCTTTGTTACTCAGCCTGACTGTGATTATATTTATACAAGTGATTCAACCCTTGGGTGGCAGTGTTTCTGTATTGACATCCGGGGCTATAAGTTCTCTCTACCCAGAATTTAGAATTTGTTTTCCCTGGTGTACTTAATACTGGTTTGGGGGTATGGATTGCCCCAGAGCTGGTTTTCTGATAATTTCTCCCAACTCTGATCACCAGGTTCCACAAAAACAACTTTCCCTTGCAGTCTCTGAGAGTAGTTTTAATTGGGTGATCTTATGTACTTATCTTAGTAATTAAAAGCAAGGACTTAAAGAGCCAGAGTAAGTGTGTAAACTCACGACTTTTTCCCTCCCCGGCACTGCGCACTACTCTGCTCACATCTTTGTGCCTGTCTTTTTCCTCTGGCACAGTGCAGCTGGTTTACTGGTAAAGCTTCAGGCTCCCTTTTTGTGCCCAGCCATGGTTTGATTTCTAAAGTTCCCTTCTGCCAGCAGCCCTGTGGACCCCCTTCCACATTCACAGACTACTCTGCCTCAATGTTTGCAGATTTTGTGGGGCACAGACTTTCTCTGAACCTCTAGATCCTGCTGTGTGCATTTATCCCTTCAGCCTGGATTACAGACCTCATCTTTTTCTGGGTAAAATCTGACCTTTCCATGAGAAGGTGCAAAGTTCAACTAAGTCTGTGTATCCACACTGCTTGAGACCTGGTGTTTGTGCGTTCGCAACTGGTCCCTGCGTGTTGTGGTTGTAGGGTCCTGGGAGGTATCTGATTCTTCCCAATTAAAGGTAAGTCTAGGCTTCCGAGCACAGCCACTCTTTCTGCAAGATGGTGTGGTCTCTGTGGTAGAGCCAATGGCTCCAGGAGAGATTTCAGCAGCAGTGCAGGCTGCCCGGTCAGGGTAATCCAGTCCAGCAGTCCCCAGCAGTCCCTTGGCATATAGCTGTCCCTCACTCACAAATAGACACTCCCGTACATCTACACACTCTCCTTTCGTTCTCTCACTCACACACTATCTTGCAGCCTGCCTTTATGTTGGCAGCCATCTTCCATCTCCAGGTATGTGCACTTGATAGAATCCAACCCCAAACCCTCTGATGAGGTTTGGACCCCCTGACCTTTGCTCCCTCAAGATAACATGTAGGCTTTAGTTGTATTTCAGCTCCAGGTCTAGAAGAGCAACAAAACTAGTCAAGCTGACCTCAGGACCAGCTGCATTGAAAAATGCACGCCCCCCACTTCCCCCCTTCCCTGGTGCTGGCCAACCAATCAGCCGAGATCACAACCCTGAGAGGACAGACTTAGAAAACTACTGAGTATTTTATTGAGATTTTCCCCTGGGACCTCCCCTAAAATCTTCACCCTTAAAATGCTTAGGATGGAGAATCTAGTGGGCTCTTTTTCCTGGGCACATGCCCATACCTCTCCCTGTCCTTTCCCCTCCTCCAACTCCGCCGACCCCCATCGAGTTACTATTATCTTCCTCACTACAAGGGCCCTTCCTTTGTCTCCATAACTTATTTCCTAAGCCCATTTATTCTAGGAATTACTTCTGTGATTTATCAAATAAATATTCTCTTACAGTTTGGGTCTTGGTTCTAAATTCTCTCCTGGTCAGAACCCAAGTACTGAGTTGCTGAACCTAGGTTTGATCTGACCTCACCTAAGTCAGACACCTGGTGGCCATTCCCACTGCTACAAGATTACTGGTTTAATATTCTTGTTTTTCCTGGTATTTACAAATTATACTAGATGCAAAATAACAAAACTTGAGACAAATGGTAAAAAAATCATAGAATCGCAAACATTAGAAATGATCCAGCTTATATTTTAACAAGGACATATAAGATCTGACTGCCTCACATTCATCTGCCTTTTATTTTGAATGTTAATAAAAATTTGACCTTGACTGCCATCCATAGTCTTCTGCCAGCCTTAGTGGTCCACCCTGTTTAGCAAGACAATGCTGACATTGAGACATTTTAGGAATGAGCCGTCCTAGCACCCTTGGACCCTTTATCTAACCAAAAAGTTGGTCATCAATGCATCCTTTGGACTGATTTATGGCCAAAGAGGCACGTGTGAATGAAAAATGGGCTACATACCAAACCTGACAAGCTCAGGGAAGGCCTGTGTGGCAGCCTTTCAAACTCAGAGATCTAACCAAGGATGATCTGAAATACAAACTTTTAAAACTAAAAACAGTTCATGGTGGATAATCATGTCCTTGGCTAGAATCTTCCATGACAAAGGTCAATCTTGACCTTAACTAAGCCTGTCTTAACTGTCTTTTGCATCTAAGAAAACATTCATTTGGGACGTCAGGGTAACTCCTCTTTTCCCAGACCTCTCAGGGTGAATTCCATAAATCCTCATTGTTTTATCCTGTTAATTGGTGACTGCTAACTATTCTGTACCTACCTAGATAAAAACATATGTCTATCTTTATACTTTTCATCCAGTCCCAGAGGTTTCCTGTTCTGCTTTCTCCCACCTCCCTAATCTATCACTAATGGATTTCACATAACTCACTTGCATCACCTCTTTTGATTGTATTGTATAAAATAAGATGCAAAACTGCCATTACCTGGAGCACAATCTCAAGCTGTTGAGATTTTGCTTCTGGGCAATTGTCAACAGTTTGGCTCAAATAAACTCACAAAAATTCTTCACAGGGTTGAATATTTTACGTGGACACATATCATCATTTATCAAATACCACCATGACTTTGGGAACAGTCTTTTTTCCTTTTTTTTAAAAATTAATTTTTATTAATTTTTATACATATCTCCCCATTGCCCCCCTTCCCTCCCAGGCATACCCCAACCACCCAGTGTCTGTGATCATTGGTTATGCTTATATGCATGCATACAAGTCCTTTGATTGATCACTTATCTACCTCACCTAACTTTCTTTCTGCTGTAATTTCACAGTCTGTTTGATGCTTTATGATTTTTGTCCCCCTGAGAATTATCAGTTTACTCCCTTTCTGTGCTCCTGATTCTATTATATTCACCAGTTTATTCTGTTGATCAAATTTTTAATTCACTTAATTTTTAGATTTACTTGTTGATAGATATGTATTTGTTGTTCATAATTTTTTGGCTTTTACCTTTTTCTTCTTCCTCTTCTTAAAGAGTACCTTTCAGCATTTCATATAGTACTGGTTTGGAGTTGATGAACTCCTTTAGCTTTTTCTTCTCTGTGAAGCTTTTTATCTGCCCTTCAATTCTGAATGATAGCTTTGCTGGATAGATTATTCTTGGTTGTAGGTTCTTGCTATTCATCACGTTGAATATTTCTTGCCACTCCCATCTGGCCTGCATCGCTTTTGTTGAGAAATCAGCTGACAGTCGTATGGGTGCTCCCTTGTAGGTAATGAACTGTTTTTCTCTTGCTACTTTTAATATTCTCTCTTTGTCTTTTGCTCTTGGTATTTTAATTATGATGTGTCTTGGTGTGGTCCTCTTTGGATTCCTTTTCTTTGGGGTTCTGTGTGCTTCCTGGACTTGTAAGTCTATTTCTTTTACCAGATGTGGGAAGTTTTTAGTCATTATTTCTTTAAATAGGTTTTCAGTATCTTGCTCTCTCTCTTCTTCTGGCACCCCCACAATTCTGATGTTGGTACACTTGAAGCTGTCCCAGAGGCTCCTTACATTATCTTCACATTTTTGGATTCTTTTCTCTTCTTGCTTTTCCAGTTGAATGTTTTCCACTTCTTTATATTTCAAGTTTTTGACTTGATTCTTGCCATCCTCTAGTCTGCTGTTAGGACTGTGTATAATATTTTTTATTTCAGTCAGTGTCTCTAGTATGTCCTTTTTCATATCCTCTTGGGTCTCACTAAATTTATCCAACTTTTCCAGCATATTCTTGAAAAACCTTATAAGCGTGGTTTTGAACTCTATATCCAGTCGTTTTTTCCCTCCATTTCTTTTGTTTGTAATCCCTTCCCTTATCTTGGCATTTTCACTATGCCGGGGAAACTTCTGTGTTGAATTCAGCCTTATGATACCAGACTTGCTAAACCGAAGAAGCCTCTTTTGAGCTTGGGAGGGGTGGGGTCTCAGGGCTTAAGGGACCGCCTTGCCTTCCAGTCGGCCCCGCCCTCCACAACCCCTGAGTCTCACGTGACTGGGTAATGGCTGGAGCGGTCCTTGTGCGCACATGCGCCCTCAGTGCCTCTAGACCGTGCCCCACCGGCTCCCCTGCGCACCAGGACCACACAAGACTAGGTCCCCAGGGTTTCGCCCAAAACAGGGGCTTAGTGGAGTCAGAAGTGGCACAGTTGGGAGGTTCTGTCTCCCGCCCACTCGCGAAAGCCAGCGGCACAATCAGCAATCTGTCCTGTGCGCAGTGCTGTGCCCACCACCAGGCCTTTGATCTTTTGCGACTCCCCTAAATTTCCATACACTTCTCCCTTTTCACAGTCCAAACTCCCCCCGTATGAGTTTTGGCTGGATCTGGGGTTTAGTGTTGTAAGATAAGGGGTTCAATGCCTTTGAGAGTCTCCGTTTCCCTCCTGCCAGAGAAAACCAGCCAGGTATTCTGGCACCCGCTCTCTCCACGTACGCGTCTCCGTACCTCAGCTTTTTGCAGCTCCTCTGAGTCTCCGTGAGCCCCTCTGTTTGCTTCTAGTTGTAGAACTTCCACTCAGCCAGCTTTCCTCTGGTTCCGGATGATGTCCGTTCTGTCTTTCAGTTGTAGTTTTGAAATTGTTGTGCAAGGCAGCAGTGTAGGTGTTTACCTATGCCGCCATCTTGGATTCCACCCCTGGGAACAGTCTTAAACCAGTAATGAGTACATGGCAATACTTGCATGAGATTTGATGTTGAAAGTTCAGCTGGGTTCATGGCTCCTCAAGCATTCCAGATATGGGAAGAGTTATGTACAGGCATTAACTGCTTCCTTCCATCTTTTCCAGTACTTAGCTTGAGCCTAAGGGCCCAGGATATCTTTCCTAAGGTCCTAGAGGCAAGAATTCAAACATCATAACCTGACAAGGGCCTCCAATTTTGCAGCCTGCAATATCTATGCTATAGCTAGTGGAGCAATCTTTCTTTCTGGCAAGGAGGTTGTTTTTATTGTCACAAGGATTAGGTGGAGTCATTGGCATTTGGTGTTTGGGGCACAGGTGATAAAAACACTACAAAATGCAGTTTACACATTTTCAAATGTCAGTGGAATTTCTATCAATGTACATTGCTTTTAGCCAATGCATTTATGGGAAGGAGACCTGGCCCCAAGGGAGTCTGCCTAGGGCCAGCTGGTAGTGTGGGTTCTTGACTTCATGCCCAGGTGACTGACTATGGGGAACATGTATTAAAACTGGGGACAGTAAAAAACTAAAGGGCTTAGCATAGAAGAAGCAACAGGACAGCCTAGGCTGGGCTACACTAGCTGTCTGGGAAGTCAGAGAAAAGGGGGCCTTGAGGACAAGTGTAGGGGTACGCCTGGGACCAGCTGCCACTACACATTACTCCCTTGGTTGCAGGTCTTGTGTGGTCTCTTAGGAGCAGTGGTCACCAACCCCTTGGACCTCATGGACTACCAGTGGTCCTCAGATCATCAGTTGGCTACCGCTACCTTATAGGTTAGAGGATGTATGCCTGTGGAGGAAGAAGTGGTTGAAGAAGAGAGGAAAGGGAATGGCAGGGGGTATTCTGGAGAGAGAGCACTCGCTGCCTCCTTTGTCTTGAGCCTTTATCTCTCTCTTACAGGTGGGAGCTTAGAGGAGGTCCCAAGGGAGGGTTTCAGCAGGATATTCATCAGTTTTTTAATCATTGCAGTTGGTCCTGGCATTGCCCATGTGGTTCTGGTGCCTTTCTAAATCTGGAGCTGAAACACAAGTGAGGCCTAGAAGTTCCCTCTAGGGAGACAGTAACCTTCTCTTTCTGCTATAATTGCTCAACCAGTTTTTTCAGCTGCCTGTATGTTTCCCTATTCCACTTGTCCTGGCCTACTGGACCCCATCTCTGGTATACCAAATTCTATAGGAAAAGAGACAAAAGTGAGTGAGCCAAAGCAGGGGGCGGGGGGTTCAGATAGATAAAACAGCAGTGGCTAAACAAGATACAAGTTTATTCCTGAAGTCTGATTAGGCAGTTCAAGACTGATAAGGCTGTCTGTCATGTCAGGGACTTAGGAGTCATAAGATCTGCTTTAATTATTTTAGATTTAATTATTGTGCTGTAAGTGCTTGTTAGACATTAGGAAAATTAGGCATTTATCAAATAAGTTGCATTTTTTTCTCCTGTGGGTGGTCTTTGTTTAAAGCATTTTAAGCCATATAGAAAAATCTTGATTTTTATGAAGTTGAATACATTAATATTCATTGTATGGACTCTTAGGTGAGAGTCTTGTTTTAGAAAGGTATTATAATACTAGTGACCTGGTGCATGAAATTCATGAACATTAAAAGGGAATTAGAGGAAATATTTTAATATTGCTATTTGCCCTTTCTCTATAATAGAAGTGTCAGAGATGAAAGAAAATTAGTAAAATATATATGCAAATCTTCCTCCTTTCAGAGTCTGGGGCATGCCACAGGAACTAGAGTCAAGTCCCTGCCCACCCACATATGTCTCAAAATCACACAAGACCCAGACCCAGCTGGCCCCTCCCTTACTGGGCTAGATCCAGGCCCGGCTGACGCCACTCTCCCTCCCCCGTCAAGCACTGCCTCAGGTCCCATGGCCTGGTGCCGAGGCATGGGGTGTGGTCTCAGGTCCCCTGGTCCAGTGCTGGGGTAGGGGACACAGCCTGAGGTCACCTGTCCAAGCTCTGCCAGGCTGGGGTGGGGGCAGCCTCAGATCCCCTGCTGATTGCTTGTTAAGGCTTGTTACAGAAACTTGGCCTCCACTATGGGCACAGTCATTTTGTGTTACAGGATCCCTGCCTCTGCTGTGGGCGCAGCCATTTTGTTACAGCATGATGGTCAATTTGCATATTCCCTCTTTATTAGATAGGATTCTCAAAATTATTAAAAAATTCTTACTATAATTTCTTCAAGAACTTTTTTTAAAAATATATGTTTTATTGATATTTTTTACAGAGAGGGAGAGGGATAGACAGAAACATTGATGAGAGAGAGACATCGATCAGCCACCTCCTGCACGCCCCCTACTGGGGATGCGCCCGCAACCAAGATACATGCCCTTGACCAGAATAGAATCTGGGACCTTTCAGTCTACAGGCCAGTGCTCTATCTACTGAGCCAAACTGGTTTCGGCAAGAACTTCTTTAATATGCTAATGTAGTGGGATGCATTATTAGATTGGCTAACAAGGAACAATTATTGTAATCCAGTGATAAATTCTACTAGGTCATAATGTAGTATATTTTGGTTATTATTGTATTAAAAATTTTTGTTCTTAACTTTACAGAGAATTTTCAATAGTTTTTCCTTTTTTTGGTGCTATTCTTATTTAAGGTTATGCTAGTTTTATATAATAAATTTCCATCTTTTCTGCCACCTAGGATAATTTCTATAATAGAAATACTGCATATGGAAAGTTTGATAAGATTCACTGTAAAATATGAGTCTAATATGTTTTTTTTGTATATTATTACCTTCTTAGAGTTCCAAATGTATTCGCATATGTTGTATTTCTTAATTTGCAAAATATATCATACATAGAAAAACAGAATATTATAACAAATACCTATATACCTGTCAACCATTTTATTTATTTTAAAAGTATCATACATACACATATATATTTTTAAAAATATATATTTCTTTTGATTTCAAAGAGGAAGGGAGAGGGAGAGAAACAGCAATAAGAATCATTGATTAACTGCCTCCTGCAGATCCCCTACTGGGAATCCAGCCGACAACCCAGGCATGTGCCCTGACTGGGAATCGAACTGTGACCTCCTGGTTAGCTACCCTGGCTAGGCAACTATCACAATTTTAATATATTCTTTATTTAGTAAGAGAGAGAAAGGAGAGAGGTAGAGTGGGGAGAGAGAGATTTGTTGTTCCACTTATTTATGATTCATTGGTTGATTCTTATATGAACCCTGACTTGGGATCTGATCATAATCTTGGTGTATCAGGATGACACACAACCAACTGAACTACTCTGGCAGGACAAGAAACACATTCTTAAAGATAAAATTGAACCCCTCTAAACTGTTCCCCAATCCCATTCCTCTATGTTCCTACCCACACAAATACTATCCTGATTTTTAAGAAACTCCATTGCATGGCTTATATATCTTTGCTATCTACACTAATAAAAGAGAAAGATGCAAATTGACCATACCTTTGTGATGGCCACCAGCCAATCAGGAGTGAGTATGCAAATTAACCCAACAAAGATGGTGAGTTAATTTGCATACACAGGCGCCCAGCTGCCAGGAGCAGGATGCTTGTGTTGTCACCATGGTGATGATGGCAGGTGTTTCTCACAGCTCCAGCTGTCCGGGCCTCTGGGCAGCGTGGGAAGGCAAAAAGGTGGTTCTGGGTTGGAGCAAAGGCTGTGCCAGCGGCCAGGGTATGAAAGGTTGATTCTGCATAAATCTTTGTGCATTGGGTATCTAGTTATTAGAATAACAAAATTTACTCAAAATATTATACTGCACTTACTTTTTTACAATTTGCTTTTTCTTTTTAAATCTTATTTATTTGTTGATTTTAGAAGGATAGGGAGAGGAGAGAAACATTGGTTTGTTTTTCCACTTATTTATGCATTCAATGGCTGATTGTTGTATGTGCCCTGACTGGCATCAAACCCAAAATGCTGGTATTGGTGTGTCAGGACATTGCTCTAGCCAACTGAGCTATCTAGCTGGGGTTCTGCAACTTTTTTTTTTTTACTCAATATTTATAGTTGTTACATGAAGCTCCAGATTATGAGTTTTTAAAAAAAATATATTTATTTCAGAGAGGAAGTGAGAGGAAGAGATAAACATCAATGATGAGAGGGAATCATTGATTGGCTGCTTTTTCCACATTGGTACAAACCTGCAACCCAGTCATGTACCCTTGACCAGAATTGAACCTGGGACCCTTTGGTCTGCAGGCTGACACTCTATCTATCCACTGAGCCAAACTGGCTAGGGCCAGATCATGAGTTTTAAAAAATGAATGCTCCTGGGCTGATGTGGTTCAGTGGTTGAGTGTCAATCTATAAACCAGGAGGTCACAGTTCAATTCTGTCAGGGCACATGCCTGGATGTGGGCCTGATTCCCAGGTTGTGTGCAAGAGGCAGTCTATCGACAATTCTCTGTCATCATTGATGTTTCTGCCTCTCTCTCCCTCTCTAAAATAAAGTAAAAACAATATTTTTTAAAAGGTGTGTGCTATCCAATGTTAACATTGTTAGATACTATTGGTGGATATTTACACTGGTTGAGGTTTTTAACATAAGTCTCTGGCATAATATTTATTTTGTCTTTCTGTGCCATCGAGCCCCATAGTAAGGGGAGAATGAGTGCACATGATATTTAAAATTTTTAAAAATTTTTTTCTTCAGTTGAGAGCCTTTCAGTGTCCTAGAGCACTGATCTTCTGTTTTCCTGTACATTCTAAAAACATTGGTCTTGCCCAAGTGTCTAATTTATTCCCAAGAGAGCTACAGAACTTTCATACTTTTCTTTAGTACTAGAGGCCTGATGCACGAAATTTGTGCAAGTGGGTTGGCCTCCCCCACCTCCCGGGTGGTGACCTTTGCCTTGGCCCCTGCTCGCCAGAGCTTCATCCAGAAGGTTGTCTGGTCTAATTAGCATATTATGCTTTAATTATTATAGATACTTTTGGGAAACAAGAGGCAAGCCCTTGTCTTCAGATAGAGGTCTGGAGTCTGGAGAGAGCTGTGTCAGTGCTTAGATACTGCTATGTCAGCAAGTTAGCATAAAACTTGAAGAGGAAAGAAGTGATTTTTACTGTTTAGTAAAGATTTTAGAGGTTTGAGTTGGTATCCTTTTTGTAATAGAGTTCCTTGGCTATTTATTTGGTTTATAAGCTGGGTATTTTACACCTCCACTCCACCTCATCTTCTCAGACATACCAAATTTGTTTTCTTAAGTATTCTATTATCGAGCTTTAACTTTATGAATTACTTCCTTCAAGCTAATGAGTGAAGACTTTTTAAAATGAATAGCTGAATTGATGTGATATGTATACTTTTTAACCCATTGTACGCCATAAGCATCTGTAGTCGCAAGCGGCAGACCTTCCCCACACGCCATGTGCATCTATTTTTTTTAAAAAAAGTTTTCCCTAAGTGGCATATCTGACAAACTTTAAAATCATTTTTTTGTGAGAATTTTCAGCTGAAAATATTTAAGAACACCCCTGAGTAATATAATATTCATTGCAAATTGATTTTTAAAATTAAATTCAAACTATCATGGTGTGTGGGATGGTTTCCATTTTGGATGCCAGTTAACTGGTTAAACTATGTCTGATACAGTTGCACTGCAATGGAAATTGATATAGTTTCTAACATTGTATGTTTAAAACAAGCATACTTTTCTTAGATTGTAACAAAAGTAGGGATAAAAAATGATTGTGTCATATTAGCCATACTCTTTTTTTACAATATATATTTATTGATTTCAGAGAGAAAGGAAGAGGGAAAGAGAGGTAGAAACATCCATGATGAGAGAGAACCATGGATCGGCTGGGCTCCTGCAAGACCCCCACTAGGGATCAAGCCCACAACCTGGGCATGTGCCCTTAACCAGAATCAAACCAGAATCAAATCAACGCTCTATCCACTGAGCCAAACTGGCTAGCCTAGCCATTCTCTTTTTATAACAACACTTTGGGGAGAAACCAAGATAGCGGAATAGGTAAACAATCAAACTGCTACATGCACAACAATTTCAAAACTACAACTAAAAGACAAAACAGACATTTATCCAGAACCACAGGAAGGCTGGCTGAGTGGGAATTCTACAACTAGGAGGAAAGAGAAAAGCACACTGAGACTCAGAGGAGCTGCAGAAGGCAGAGGTACTGAGGCATGTGCGTGGAGAGGGCTGGCAACTGAGTACCCAGCTGGCTTTCTCAACAGGGAGGGAGACAAAAGCTCCCAACAGCTCTGAACTCCAGTTTTGGGCAAGACTCTGGGGATCCAGAATCATACAGGGAGAAACTGGAGTGTCAGGAAAGAGAAAAGCACACTGAGACTCAGAGGAACTGTGGAAGGCAGAGGTCTCAAGGTGCGCATGCAGAAAGGCCTCACAACTGAGTATATAGTTGGCTTTCTCAATCTGGTGGGAGACAAAAGCTCCCGATGGCTCTGAACTCCAGTTCCAGGCAAGACTCTGGGGAGAAACTGGACTGTCTGGCAATGGACGAAACTCGAGGGTGGCTTTCTCTCAGAGGTGCTTGCAGCAATTACTGAGGGACACTGAGACCCAGGGGCCTCTTGAGGCAGGGCTGATGGGATGCCATTGCTGTCTGCTCTGTCCAGAGACTCCGCCCCATCCAAGCTGAGCACAGAGGCTTTTGCAAGTCTTGTCTCATAAGGGTGTCTCCAGCACAGAAGTTCTCCCAGCATAGACACAGCTGATCCTCACAACTAATTGGCCTGGAGGTCCATTCCCCCCAGTTATACCAACAACAATCAAGACTTACCTACAAGACTGTGCACACAGCCCACAAAGGGGTGCACCAAGAGTGTCCATCTCAGGTAATTGGGGAGGCTGAGTCACTGGGCCATATAGGACACCTAGCACACAAAGCCACTCTATCAACTCAGGGAAGCAGCCAAAATGCAGATACAAAGAAAAAGATCACAAATGAAAGAAATGGAGAAAAGCAAATGACTGGATATAGAGTTCAAAACCACGGTTATAAGGTTTTTCAAGAATTTTCTAGAAAAGGCCAATACATTTAGTGACACCCAAGAGGAGATAAAAAACGACCAGCTAGAAATTAAGCATACACTGACTGAAATAAAAAATATTATACAGAGATCCAACAGCAGACTAGAGGATCACAAGAATCAAGTCAAAGATTTGAAATACAAAGAAGCAGAAAACACTCAACTGGAAAAGCAAAACGAATCCAAAAATATGAAGATAGTGTAAGGAGCCTCTGGGACAACTTCAAGCGTACCAACATCCAAATTATGGTGGTGCCAGAAGAAGAGAGAGAGAGAGCAAGATAATGAAAACCTATTTGAAGAAATAATGACAGAAAACTTCCCCCACCTGGTGAAAGAAATAGATTTACAAGTTCAGCAAGTGCACAGAACCCTAAACAAAAAGAATCCAAAGAGGACCACACCAAGACACATCATTATTAAAATGCCATGAGAAAAAGACAAAGAGAGAATATTTAAAGCAGCAAGCGAAAAAGTTACCTACAAGGGAGCACCCATATGATTGTCAGCTGATTTCTCAATAAAAACCATGCAGGTCAGAAGGTAGTGGCAAGAAATATTCAAAGTGATGAATATCAAGAACCTACAACCAAAATACTCTACCCAGCAAAGCTATCATTCAATTGAAGGTCAGATAAAGAGCTTCACAGATAAGAAAAATGCTGAAAGGTATTCTTTAAGAAGAGGAAGAAGAAGAAAAAGGTAAAGATAAAAATTATGAGCAAATACATATCTATCAACAAATGAATCTATAAGTCAAGTGAATAAAAAATCTGATGAACAGAATAAACAAGTGAGTTTAATAGACTTAAGGGCATAGAAAGGGAGTGGACTGACAATTCTCAAGGGGAAAGGAGAGTGGAGTGTGTGGGAAGAGACTGGACAAAAATTGTACACCTATGGATGAGGACAGTGGGGGTGGTGCATATGGGCAGAGGGTGGGATGGGAACCGAGTGGAGGAGAGCTTTGGGGAAAAAAGAGGAACAATTGTAACAATCTGAAAAATAAAGATTTTTTAAAAAGAACACTTTAACTTATCCTTTGTGTGTTGATTTCAGTTTGTATGGTAAAAATGTGTTTTTTTAAAAGTCAGATTTAGTTTTCAACTGAGTAATACTATTTGTCTATGATGTATCAGAGGGAGTCATACTAGAAACCTTTGATGCTGTGTTGAGATAAACAGCATTTCCTGCCTACATTTACATACATGCACACCACTAACAAAAATATTAGTGTATTGAAGTTGAGCTTAACTCATCCTTTTCAGGAAAACTTACTTGGCTTGATATCCCTTAAAAGCTATGCTAGATGGGAGTGGGGATCAACCAATGAACTCATATACATATATGCATAACCCATGGTCACAGACAATAAGGTGGTGGTGGTAGCGGGAAGAGGTCAATGCGGAAAAGGGGGACATAAGTAATACTTTCAACAATAAAGATTAAAAAAAAAAAGCTATGGTAGGTAAGTTAGGCTTGACATTTATCTTACAATCTGAATGTATTTTATATGTGTTATCCATTGTGTGCCTTCCTAAATAGGCTCAAGGTGTTCCAAGATACTGACTCCCCTCAACCTCGCAGGCATTTGGCAAGCAGCCTCATCCATTCCTCCCTGAGTGCCTTACACATGTCATTTTTTAGATGTTGTGATGTGGAAAAGGTTGGAAAACCATGCTATATAGGATCAGGAGTACAGACAGCTTTAAGAAAGTTTTATCTTTTTCTGACTCTACAATGCCTAGAATAGTCCTCTGAACAGTGGTTAATCTCAAATGACCTGACATTAATGTCTAATACCAATTAGCCTTACAAGCTTAACTGGTGCCCTGACCAGTGTGGTTCAGTTGGTTGTGCATCATCTCGTGGATCAAAAAGTTGCTAGTTCGATTCCTGGTTAGGTACATGCCCGGGTTGTGGGCTTGATCATTAGTAGGGAAATCCGGACAAAGGAAAAGCCTGTATAAAATATTTATCTAATTCCCAGAAATGCATTATAAATGTATATTCCAGGTATAATCTACAAAAGCAGCATTCATGTTTAAAGACTTAGGTCAGTCATAATTCTTTTTTTCAATGCCCTCGAGCAACCCCAGGCTCTAGCTTCAGAGTTGCTTGAACTCCTCTCTTTGCACCTCAGCCAGTCACTCCCTTGGCCATACTTGTCATTACTAATAACTTGAACTCAAAAATCTCAATTTTAAGCACTCTAGCCACCACTTCCTACATTTCTGACCATTCTTTTCAATATCTCAATTCTAAACATGCCATGGACGAAAAAGGGGTTCTCTAATAAGTCATAAATTCCTAACTGGGCAAGGTCATGGTGGGTAGTCATGCCTCAGGCCTATAACTTCTTTAGTGAAAGGTTTTTTTAAGTCAGCCCTGTCCATTTTTCTTGTTCATCTAAGTTAACACACCTTTGAAATGCTAGAAATAAGTGCTCCCAAGAGAGCACATAATCTTAACTATCCTGTAATCTAATTCTACCTACTTGTAATAGTCCTTAAATTCCCTCCCTTTATCTCTAATGCATAAAAATAACTGCAAACTGTCATTCTCTGGAACATTTTAGATCTTGCTCCCCAGCAACTATTGTCAGTTTGGCTCAAATAAAACCTTCTAAATATTTTTTTACAGGTTTGTATTTTTCTTAAGCCAACAATCCATTGATTGTGATACAATTCCCACCACCTTGCCTCCTCCATCAAGTCCTCACTTTCCTGCTTACCTGTTTTAAATTCCACAGACTATTATAACCCTGCCTCCTTTTCCTTGTGAATCATACTTTCTTAGCAAAACCACAACTTTGGTTAAATTCAATTTATCTATTCTATACCCATACCCATACAACTTTATATGGCTGAAGAAGAGAAAGCAAGAGCCATACTCACTAGTCTCACTTTAAATTCATTATCAGTAGCCTTATCATTATCTCTAGTATGCAATTGCTACAGGTATTTCCCATTGAAACCTAAAACCCAACTCCTGACCAGATCTTCCCACCCAAATTGTCCCCAATGATCAACTCCCATATCCTAGGCATTCTTTTTATCTCACATTCCACAACCCATTTTTTGAAGTCACAGTCTAGTCATCACCCCAGACCAAACCAGCATTCTCTCAACTACATTACTGAGACAGCCTCCTAATTCTTCTCTCCACATTTCAGCCTATTCATACAGACATATGGATCCTAGTAAAACTACATTTCTGAAACTTTTCGGTTATGCTGGATTCCCATTTTGCACTAATAAAATGCTTATTTTAGACCATAAGAGACTACTCTATTGCACAACTATTATTTCACACTATGTTCTGAATTATTTTGATAAACATTTCCTTTCACCTTAAAAAGTCTTAAAAAGAAAGCATTCCCGTCATTAGACAGAGCCAAAGCAATCAACCTTTAAGAGATACAAACCCATAATAGCCCAATTGATACAGCTGAGCTAATCAATGATTCATAGACTCCCGGCCCTGTGGCACAGTGATTGAGTGTGAACCCATGCATTAAGAGGTTGCTGGTTAATTCCCAATCAGGACACATGCCAAGGTTGCAGGCTCGTTCCCCAGTACAGGGTGTGCAGAAGGCAGCTGATCAATGCTTCTCTCTTCCTCTCCGTTCCTATCAAAAAAATTAATAAAAACATAGTTTAAAAAATCTTTTAAGTCTTAAGTTTGCCACTGGAAAAGCCTGGGTGCATCCCGAACGAGGTGGAAAGCCCTCAGAGGTGTGGGAGGTACTGAGGCACAAGGGCTGCTACCAGAGTCAGCCATGCAGCACTGCAATGCTCACTGCCATCAGCAGCCCCAGCTCCCCACACCCCATTTCCCTACCCATCGAGACAGTCCCACAACCCTTACCTGCTCCAGCGATGAGCCAGAATGCCAAGGGCAGCAGTGGCAACAGTAGCAGCAGCACTAGTGATTCCAGCAGCAGCTGCTGCCTAGGGACCCAGAGAGGTCGAGTTTGGTGCCACCCAGGAATCAAGAGAAACCTGGTGAACAAAACTTTGATTCTTGTCTTACTTTCCTATCTAGGACCTCCAGTATAATTTTGAATAGAAATGGTGAGAGTAGATGGTTCTTGCTTTGTTCCTGACTTTATGACAAAGTGTTTGTCATTTTATCACTAAATGTAATATGAAACTCTAGGTGTTTTCTGGATGCTCTTCGTATTTCTAAATTGAAAATTTTGCCAAATCTTTTTTCTCTAATTAATATGACCATGTGGCTTTTCATCTTTGTATTGTTAATATGGTAAGTTATATTTATTGATGCTTTGAATGTTAAATCACCTTGTATTCCTGAAATAAATTTCACTTGGTCATGATGAATTTTTTTTATATAGTGCTTTATTTGCTAATATTTCCCCCACCCTTTTGCATCTGTTCATGAGGGATGTAGGTCCATGATTTTTTTCCTCCTTCCTCCCTTTCCCCTTCTCTTCATTCTTTCCTAGTTCCCCGTCTTCTCCCGACTAGGAACTGTGATTAGTACTCAATTTTTTCTGCATGTGTGGATTATTTTATTTAATAAAAGACTAATATTCAAATTGTCCCCTTGACCCAGAGTTTGACCAGGGGGTGGGGCTAGCCCACCTCCAATTGGCCACCCCTACCCTGATCAGGAGCAGGGCCAGCCAGTCAACCTCCCGTGACCCCTCCTCCTCTGACTGGCCCAGATTGGGGTGGTCCAACTAGACCTCAGCTGTGCATGAATTTGTGCACCCGGCCTCTAGTAATTTATAATAGCAGACCTTCTAGTTTAAAACCACTTTTACATTTCTAGAAAAAATCCAACCATATGATATTGCAGGTTTCTCAGTATTATTGGATTAGTTTTGTTCATATATTCATAAGTAAAACTGACCTGTCATTTCCTTTGCTGGTTTTGTTATCAAGATTATTTTAGCCACATAAATGAATTTAAAAAGATCTCCTCTTTTTCTTTTTTTTTGGATAGAATTAGTTATTTGGCAGAACCCTTTTGAAACTTTTTGTTATTTACCCATCATTACAGAGGACAAGGGGTAGGGAGGAGGGAAACCACTTTGATTTAAATGTTATATGGCCGTTTAAGTTTTCTGTTTCTTCTTGAGTCATGTTAGCTAAGTCACATTTGTACTTCTTCTGAGGTACATTACATTTATTAAAAATGTATTATTTGGTTCTGTCTTTGAATTTTCAAGCTTACTGGCAAAAGTTGCTTTTGGTTTTAGCTGTACCTCTTATAAACAAAATAACTATTGTATGTCTGCTGCTACCTTGCAATAAAATAATTTTTAAATATCATTTAAAAATCTTTAAATATTAATCTAGTATTTACTTCAGAATCATCATCAGACTGTTGAAAATGTCTTAAATTTGCCAATTCATTTTCTTAAGGAATCCCAAGATGACAAAACTTGTATTTTAAAAATAGAGAAAACAATTTAACTAAAAAGGTCAAAATTGGATATTTTCAATGCCCAACAGTGATTTTTAAAAAGAAATTAAACAATATAATTTCATTAAGAAAATTTTAAAAATCTATACAACTCAAGCTAATGAAATATTTTATTGTGCGTAATAAAAGTGGTATTTTTTAAAAAAACATTTCCAGGCCCAGACATTTACAGGAGTATGTGAGGAAAGAATTCCACTGGAGTATAATAAGCGGTACTTGATTGATGAAACCATAATCCAATCCACTCCCTATATTAAATACTAACATTTACCACAGGCTTGAAATCCCTGTAGCATCAGTAATTGTATTTTAAAAAATATTATAAACATGCATATGATGCACAGGAAGATGGAAAAATTTAGACTGTGACTGCATACCTTATGTACTCCCAGCTTTTCTAATTTACAACCAGTTAAGAATCACAATTTTTAAAGAAAGTATTTAAAAATAATATATGATTCACTGGTAAGTGATTTTCTACTCAAATAAATAAGAAAATTTTCATCTTAATGTCACATGGAATTTCAGTACTTTTCAATGTAAGAGAAAAAAATCAACTGAGACATGATCATAGTTCAGGATTATATATATATTACAATTTGCCTTGTTATAATACATTTGTGGCTTCATGATAAAAATAACTCAAGAACATATGGAATTCAAGCTAATTTGCATACTCACAAGAAAAAAGCATTATATGCATTCTGAAATAAGTTTTTCATTTTAGAATCTCAAAACTGCATTAGACCTTGGCCTTGTTTAAAAAAAGTTTAGTTCAACACCAAGCTAGCTAAATAACCTTCTTGAAAGCTTTAAACACAATTGGTATAGAAAATGCTTTCCCTCTAATCTCAATTTTCATAATTGGAAAAGGTGAGGGGGAAAAGGTAGACAATTTCTTTAGCAGCATATATGGCTAAATCCATCAACCACCATTATTGACCCCTTTAAAAATAACTGGCAAATATCAAAGTTACACACTTCATAAACCAAAAGACATAATTTTAGGGGTATGGTAATTAAAATATTTTTGAAACACTTCAAAAACTTTTAATATTAAACTAGAGGAATCATCTCTTCATTGTAAGAAAGGCATAACAGAAAGTGAAAGACATTTAAACTAAACTTATTTTCAATCCTCTTTGAACAAAAGAAATTAAAATGGCTGATTAGCTAAGCTTTGTGCTCTAACCAAACTAATTACAGTGATCTTTAAATGGCAACAGCCCACCTGGCTGCGTAGCTTGATCATTCTGAATAATTTGCAATAATTTTTTTAAAAACACAAAGACACTAAAATGATCTGATCATGCAATGTTCATCTTATGCATTCTGCATTTCTTTGCCAATCTTGTAGCTGAGGATCTTGTTCCAATCAATCTTAGTGCGTGTAACTGGCAACTGTCGACGTAAGGCTTTGAAAGTAGTGTCCGACATTGTCTGATAATTCTCACTGATGGCAGTCTATGAAAAAAAGTGGTTAAAGGTTTAAAGAAATTAAAGAAACAAAACGATTTATAAAACACATAGTTGTTTTAGAAAAAAAACATTATTATGGCAGCCTGCTTCATTGTTTTTTTAAAAGTCAAATACAATCCCAATATGTTTTTAAAAGTTGTTTAAAAGCAGCTAAAAAAAAATGCTTATTTTGAATAATTAAATTAAAATGAAATTATAAATAGTTAACACATCGCTTCTTGGCCTTTTGGCTAAGATCAAGTGTATAAATGAGTTAACATTTGAGTATTCTAATTTTGAATCTATTTTACTATTATTCATTCACTCAGAACAATTTCATAAATTACTTTGTAAGGAATGAAAACTTGTCCAATCCACAAATTAAATGTTTATGTTCAATGTAAAAGCAGAATACAAAATAAAATATGATCTCAGCAGATACATAATCCAAATGATTTGGGAAACACTTCCTAAATAAAAATTTCCAATCAGAAACAATCATTTAAAACCTTGGCAAATTTTGAATAATACTCAGTTTTGCTACACTTCACAAGTTTGCCCTTGAAGTAAAACCAAACAAAAAACACACAAAAAGAATATGTCTACTACAATGAAACACTGAAAAAAATTCAGGCTTATGACTAAAAATAAATTTTTCAGTGCCATTATTTATAAGGAAATATAGATAAAAGAATTTTGAAGAGCATACCTGGTATTCATTTTCTGCAGCTTCTACTATCTTTATAAATTCTTTTGCTGTTTGCACCTCATTCTGAATAAAAACAAAAACAAAAGTGAATAAAATATTAACTTAAAACTATACCACTATTATTTTTAAATAGGTATGGTTAAAATGTTATAATTTAATAAATAACCAATAGAAATTATAATAAAGGGAAAATATTGTAAGAGAATTATTCTAAGTCCAAGGGAACTAGAGAACAATTGAAAAGTTTATAAAATGAGGCTGGTCTCAAGAGTTTCACTGGTTAAAGAAAGAAAAATTTTAATAATACACTTTGCTGAAAAATGCAATTATAATACTTGACATGTATTCTATTAGATAATCTTTATAGCTAAGAAGTCAGATACCTAATTAATGACTAAACTATCTAATAAGAGTGATATGCAAATTGACCATCACTCCAACACACAAGATGGCTGCCCTCATAATGTCAAAGATGGCTGTCTCCACGTGGACACAAGATGACTAGCAGGGGAGGGCAGTTGGGAGGGAACAGGCTGGCAGGGAAGCAGTTAGGCATCAATCAGGCTGGCAGGGGAGTGGTTAGGGGGTGATCAGCCTTCCAGGCAGAAGCGATTAGGGGCAATCAGGAAGGCAGGCAGGTGAGCAGTTGGGAACCAGCAGTCCTGGATTGTGAGAGGGATGTTTAATGGGCCGTCAGACGTCCCTCGAAGGGTCTTAAATTGGAGAGGGTGCAGGTTGGGCTGAAGAACACGCACCCCCGTACACGAATGTGCACCAGGCCTCTAGTATCTAAATAACATTGTATAAATAATAATACCTTAATATATTACTAATTACAAAGAGCATATTTTAAAGTTTAAGGTAAATTTACTGTATTGCTGAAATATATTTTGGAATTCTTTAAACTTTCTAATGCTTGGCCGCCTTTTTTTTATTTATTTCTAACAGTAATGTTAATGGAAATCTAGACTTTTGTATAAAACAGTGTTAATGTAAAATTCCCAAAATACTTTACTATATCATTCATAGTTGACCCTTGAACAACATGAGTTTGAACTGTAGGAGTCCACTTTTTTATATTTGGATTTTTTTCAATAAATACACACGTACTGCAAATATATTTTTTTCTTCCTTATAAAGAAAAAAATAACACTTTTTCTCTAGTTTATTTTACTGTAAGAATACTTTATATGATACATATATAAACTGTGTTAATCAATTGTTATCAGTAAGGCTTATGGTCAATAGTAGACTATTAGTGAAGTTTTGGGGGAGTCAAAAGATATATGCAGATTTTCAACTATGAAGAAAGTTGGCACCCCTAATCCTCATATTGTTTAAGATCAACTTATATGTATTTACAAATATATATTTATATAATGGGTACATTTTTCTCTGTTTAAAAACAATAAAACAACAATGAAAACCTGTAAGATAAAGTGAAAAATATTCCTAAAAAAAACTCAGCACAAATTGAGATATTAGTAGTTAATTTTAATTACTACAATAACCATCTCTCACAACGCCATACTCTGTAATTTTGTAGACAATGCCTCTTTCTTTTTGTTAATCCTCACTTGAGGATATTTTTCCATTGATTTTTAGGGAGAATGGAAGGGAGGGGAGAGAGAGAGAGAAACATCAATGGGTTGCCTCCCACATGAATCTCCACCACGGCCAAGGATTGAGCCTGCAACAGAGATATGTGCCCTTGACCGGAATCAACCCTGGACCCTTGGCCATGGGCCAATGCTCTATCTACTGATCCAAACTGTCCAGAGCAACAAATGTCTCGTAAGAAGAATCTTTGCCCAATGTCAAGCTCCCCAAAGAAGATAATAACTAAATACCCTGTTTATGCATGTTCATGATATAGAACTATACTGAATACAATGTCTCATGTAGAATCAGATATTAGCAAATTTTACAAGAAGAGTATCACTTAGCACAACACAAATGCCTCTGCGAGAATGTCACAGTAATGTTATATTATTAATATCCTTGGGGCAATGAAAATCCACAAAGAAATAGATGCATGTGCAATGGAAAGAATATGTGAAAAAACTTTTCAGGGAAATAAAAACAATTTCAAAGTTTCTCAAATTTGAAAGGTGAGCTTTAAAAAACTTCATTAAATTATAATACTAATAGAAAAAAAAACATAGAACACAAACATAAAGGTTAAATATAGGATCAGAGATGTAAATTTAAGAGCTAGAACTGTAAAATTCGTAGAAAAAACATGCAAGGTAAATCTTCATAACTGTGGGTTAGGCAATAGTTTCTATTAATGGACCAAAAGCACAAAAACCGAAGAAACAAACAGACTACAGCAAAACTGAAATTTTGCCCAGGCCGGTGTGACTCCATGGTTAGAGCATTGGTCGGTGGAGTGAAAGGTCATGGGTTCGATTTCTGGTCAAGGGCATGTACCTGGGTTGCAAGTCTGAAGTAGGTCAGGGCATATGCAAGAGGCAACCAATCAATGTGCCTCTCTCACGTGGATGTTTCTCTCTTTTTCCTTTCCTCTCTCTATCCCTTCTACTCTCTCTGAAAATCAATGGGAAAAATATATCTTTGGATGAGGATTAAGAAAACAAAACAAAATGAAATATTTTGTTCTACAGAGGATACTATCAAGAAAATAAAAAAATATATAGGATGGGAGGTAAAATTTGCAAATCATATTTCTGATACTGAATTTGTATCCAGAATATATAACCTACAACTCAACAATAAAACACAAACAACCAATTAAGAATCTTAACAGGCATTTTTAATACACAAATGACCAATAAATATATGGAAAGATGCTCATTATCATTATCCATCAGCAATATGTAAATAAAAACCACAAGATACCATTTCATACTAACTAGGATGGCTATAACCAAAAAGACAGACATAAATTTTGGCAAGGATGTGGAAAAACTGGAACCTCATATATGACTGATGGAAATGTAAAATAATGCAGCCACTGTGGAAACAGTCTGGTAGTTTTTCAAAAGGTTAATCCCCCATGACAGAGCAATTCCACTGCCACATATATACCAAAGAGAAATTATAACAAATGTCTACACAAAAATGTTTACACGAAAGGTCATAGCAGCAAAAAGTAGAAAACAACACAAATGTTCATCAGCTAATAAGAGAATAAAATGTAGTATATGAAATATTACTTGACAATGAAAAGGAACGAAATACTGATATTTGCTCCAACATGAATGAACCCTGAAAACATGCTAAGTGAAAAAAGCCAGTCATAAAAGACCACATATTATAGGATTCCATTTATTTGACAGGTCAAGAATAGGCAAATCCATAGTCAAAAAATCAGATTCATGGTTATCTAGCCCTGAGAGTGATTTGATAGGGCTGGTGGGAGTGAGGTGGAAGGAATGGGGAGTGGTTGATAATGGGTACTGGATTTTTTGAGGACAAAAACGTTCTAAATTAGATTGTGTTGTTTATTATACAATCCTGTTAACATACTAAAAAACACTGAAATTTACACTCTAACAAGGTGAATGGCATGTGAATTATATCTCAATAAAGCTGCTAAAAGGAGTTAGGGACTAATGCCTATCACTTACCATCTTTAATCTACCTGAAAACACTTTAATCTGAAGCAGAAATACTGCTTAAATGTTACTTCCAAAACTGTTCTAGTTTTATAGAAGGATTACGTTGCTTACATTTTATTTTAGAATTAATTACTTACAGACACTGTTAGGGAATCTTGTATGTCTTTATGACTCACTAGCTGAACATTACCATCTTCATAATAATGAACCTATTAAAAAAAGAAATTGCAGAAACCATATTATAGGCAGAAACCATCATGACCCTTATGGCTTTGACAATCACATCACTGTATGTGACTATCAATTTAAGCTGTAACCTAAAATTCTCTGGTGAACTCCTGACCTTTCAAATCCCAGCAACACTTCCTGCCCTCAGTCTAGTGAGAACACTAGTTAGCAGTTCCTGCATTCACTCAGGCAAGCCCTCCACTGATCTGACTGCTGGACATTTTTACCTCATAAATATTCTACTGATAGCTAAACTCAAGGTTTCCAAAAGTGAGCTCACAATATTACCCCACAACATTGCTCCTCTTTTGTGTATTTCTACCAATCATTTAATTCCTCAAATTCAAAGACATTAGTGTATTAACAAAACATTAATAAAGTTATTTAATATATATGCCTCCTATTAAGAAGGTTCTAGGGATACATAGCTTTAAAAAAAAAAATAGTCCCTGACCTCAGATTTCAACACAACATATCAGGTATATAAAAAGTAAATTAGTAATACTCCAGATTCTCTCTAAGCATTTAAAAAAAAAGGATTTCAGAAAAAGGTAACACTGCACTTGAGTTTAGCAAAATGACTGACAAATTAGGGAAAATAAGGAAACCGAGTTTAAAGAACAGCATACTTTACTAGGTGTACTGGTTAATAATAGCGGATTTTGTAATCAAAGAAAACACATTAATTTCAAGAGAAACATCAAAAGTGCTTTATTCAAAGTAATATCCATCACTAGGATTTTGTAATCAAAGAAAACACATTAATTTCAAGAGAAACATCAAAAGTGCTTTATTCAAAGTAATATCCATCGCTAGTTACACATTTCCCTATCTTTCAGGTAATTTGTGGATACCATCCCAACAGAACTTTTCTTGTTTTGAGGCAAATCAGTCAGATACCCAATTTTCCAGTCTGTTTTGAAGTGCTGCTCAGAAAGTGCATGTGCCATTAATCTGAACAAGTGGTAATCTGAAGGAGCAATGTCTGGTGAATAAGACGGGTGGGTTAGCATTTCCCAGGCAAGATCTTTCAACGTGTCTTTAACTGGTTTTGAAGCGTTTGATGGTGTGTCATCATGAAGCAAAATTATTTTGCTGTGTCTTCTGGCACATTCATTTCACGATCAAAGTGTGGTTCAAATTGATTATTTGTTGTCAGAGCAATCAGTATTCACTGTTTCAGCTGGTTTTAGCTCATAATACACCACACCTTCTTGATCCTACCAAACTCGGAGCATTGTCTTCTATCTGAAGCGATTTGGCCTTGCAGTCAATGTTGATGGTTGACCTGGATCAACCCATGATTTTGTGCTTTTGGGATTTTCAAAATGAATCCACTCTTCATCACCAGTCACAATTCAATGCAAAAAAGACTTTCTTTTGTGCCTTTGAAGCAACATTTTACTGATGACTTTTCAGTTTTCATTCAGTTGATGTAGCACTCATTTTCCTTCCTTTAAAATCTTCCCCATTGCTTGTAAATGATTGGTAATTGTTTGCTGAGCAACGTTTAATCTTTCTGCAAGTTGTTTTTGAGTTTGACACACATCTTTATCCAATAATGCTTGTGATTGTTGGTCTTCCAACTTTTTCAGTTGAATGGACACCTTTGTCTTTCACATCAAAATCATCACTTTTAAAGCATTTAAGCCAGCATTCACAAGTATCTTGAGATGGAGCATGTTCACCAGAAGCTTCCCAAAGTATTTAGCAGCACTTTTCTTCCAAATAAAGTAATGAATTAAAACTTCCCACAAACGCTCCTTTTTTGGCATGAAATTCGACATTTTTAAGTGTAAAAATATCTATGATGTTCACGCCTTCAGCAAATTGGACATATGAAGTTTTGAATCTTGTCAATACAACAAAATAGCATACATGTCAAATTGCATATATATCAACTTATGTGTAACTCTATCTACTGAAAATAATCCGATTAACCGGTACACCTAGTATATAGGTACTTATGGATGGAATTTGTGTGAAGTCAGGGAGGGAGAAGAGTGGCTGGAGATATATATATAAGAGAAGGGCTATCAAGAATTATATATATGGAACAAATCAACTTTCGGCCTTGAATGCCATATAAAAATGTCTATACTACTAGGTGAGAGTAAACTGTTAAAATGTTTGCAAGCAAGCAAGTAACATATCCAGATTTAGATTTCAAAAATCATCTCTTTTGATGCCAGTGTGAAAAATAGATTAGGGAATGGCAAAAGGTCCAGCAATTCAGCAAAATAAATAGAAGATGCTTATATGAGCAAATTATTTAAAGAACAGACCGAGTGAGGACACCTAATTTTAACTGTGTTTTGAGAATCTGTCAGTTATCCTTGCAGATTCTTGATGACTACAGAGAATGCATTATAATATTATTTAAAAGATGAAATCAGCACTATTTGTTTTTCCAATTTGCTCAACACAAGGATCTGAAGAATGGGTTATTTTATATTATAAAAATGTAAACTTATGAATCATTGTTTTTCTATTCAGAGATCACTAAACAAATTCTTTTTATTTCATACCTGAATTTTCAAGATGCCAACCACTTGAGTGGTTGAAGGAGTGATTGTAAACTTCCACTCTGACCTCCAACGACCATTCCTTAAAAATAAAAACAGCAGCTATAAATAGGTAGGGAAAATAAATTTTAAATGGCAGATTTAAATTGAATGTTACAGCCTGGCCAGCATGGATCAGTGGTTGAGCATTAACCCATGAACCAGGGGTCACGGTTTGACTTCTTGGGATCGATCCCCAGTATTGGGCATGCAAGGAGCAGCTGTTCAATGATTCTCTCTTATCATTGAAATTTCTATCTCTCTCCATTCTTCTCTGAAATCTATTTAAAGCCACTTTTTAAAAATTTAATGTTATAGTATGAGAGAATGTGGGGGATGAATGCTGGATATTCATTAAACTAAAACATATAAGACACTTTTAGAGAAAATTTTAAGCTACTTCTTCAATGGACTCACATTTTAATTAAGAATAAATAAATGTTCAGATTATCAGGAGCTTTTGCAAATCAATCCAGTTTAACATCCACTGAGTGATATAAAGTACAAAATAATTTAAAAAGAAATGATAGTAGTACAACATTCTTTTTTTAAAACTTATTTTTATTTTTTAAGCAAGAGAGGGAGAGGGAGAGGGAGAAAGACATGAAAGGAGAGCAAAACATTGATCACCTGCCTCTTGTACACCTCCTACTAAGGATCAAGTCTGTAACCTGGGTATGTGCCCTGTCTAGCACCAACCTTTTGTGGCATGGGATGATGCCCAACCAACTGACCCACACTGGCCAGGGCAGTAATGCAACATTCTTAAGGAGGTTTTGATATCTGGAAAGAGAAGGGCTATCAAGAATTATATTTCTTTGCACCTAATATTTTATTTTATTATTTTTTTAAAATATATATTTTATTGATTTTTTTACAGAGAGGAAGGGAGAGGGATAGAAAGTCAGAAACATCGATGAGAGAGAGACATCAATCTGCCGCCTCCTGCACGCCCCACACTGGAGATGTGCCCACAAGCAAGGTACATGCCCCCGACCGGAATCGAACCTGGGACCTTTCAGTCCACAGGCCGACGCTCTATCCACTGAGCCAAACCGGTCTCAGCAACCCCTAGTATTTTATTTTAATGAGATTCTTGTGATATGTGGTATTTAGAACTTGGGAATAATTTTTAATTTCAATGATACAGTACTCTTAGTAGTAGTTTAGGAAAAAAATTCATCAGATATGAAAGTAAAATAGAACAGAAAACTTAAGGACAGACATTATCTTCATTTTACATATGCTAGAGTTCAAATAAATTATATTTTTGAAAACTAATGAATAAATTGACTATAACATACTTTAAGGTAAAACTTAGTAACAAGAATTTTCTTTTAAGTAGTTGAGTTTCAACAAGATTGTTTTTTTAACATACCCTAACATAAATAGTATAAATAGTGATTTTATGCACATTTATCTATTTAGGATACTGGTAGATTAATGCTACAGGTTTTTAAGACTGAAATTAAGAAATCTTTTTTATTTTTTTAATTCGTCTGTCTTTGCCACAACCTTTTAAAGCACAATGTGACTCAAGCACATTTCTATTCACAAAACTTGCTTTGAGTTACTTTTAAATGGCTTAACAACATGCCTAGGTCGGCTTATAATTCTGCTATACTCAACTCCTTTTCTTTGGAGTCAGGCCCTATGGATAATTACTCCTATTAAGTTGGTCAGCTTATCAAACTAATTTCTAGAGGCTGTAAATGCAGTAGATAACTACAGGGGATGCTAGGCTTAAAAAGTAAATCTTAGGGGATGAAAGATGTCTTAACCATGTATTTCAGAACACTTTAGCAACAAAAGATTTGATCTACTTAGGAATCTGCTTGAGAGGTAACACTTAGACCACAAAGCTAACATTAGTCTACATGTATCTTACAACAAACATAACCCATTCTGTTAAAACAGGCCAACATGGAACTAGAAAAGAAAAATGAGCTCTTCTTTAGGTCCCTATAGTATCACAGTCTCATACACTTAGAGGTGGAAAAAAACCTGGTCTTCCCTTTAAGTAGCTGTCATGCCATACATATTTTTAAAATGTTAACAAAAATTTTTTAAAAGTCCTTGAAAATATAAAAATGAAGAAATCTTTAAGTGACAGTAGTTTGTTTACATCTGAAATTGATTTTCCTTCAGGGACAATGTATTTGCATTCCTTCAAATGTTCTTGGTTAACTTTGTAACCCTTGCATTTATTTCTGAGATGGTTAAATAGTGGAGCAAGTTTGGGACACAGATCAAACTGGTCCACAGGGGTTACCAATACCTTCAAGAGCACAACCAGCCAACCTGGCTAACAAATCAGAGTAATATACTTAAAAGGTAGATGTTATGACCATACGTACTCTGATGGACATAGTATGAATTAACTAAAAAGGGCGATAATAAAAAATAAAGGCTTCATGTAATTCTGATTTTATAAAGTCTTAGAGAGCTTCAAAACTTTTTTAACAGGAGGTATCTCAGAAAGTATTATTTAAAATTAAAAAGTCCTACCAACTTGTCAAAGATAAAAGATTGACAGAAAAAGTCAGTGCTTTGAGGGACTAGACTTTTACAGTAAGTAATCAAATAACTTGTAAAAAAATTATAAGGCATGATTATAATTTGCTCCACTGTATAAAATATGCCATTATTTCCTTACATTGGTTAACTGGGGACAAGGCAATCCACATGAAGATATCTACTTCAGAGTCCCTAAAGTTCATACAAAAAAAAAATCCTAATTCTTCACCTCTGCCCTCCTCCCTCATATAGGTCTCATTCAGAAACAAGCCCTTCTCATAATGACCTTATGGGCCTCCAACTGGTCTGCTCAAAGGCACTCCTGTTTGAATGCTGCTTGTTAGTCTCCCAAAACACTGGACACTCTCCCACACTCTTTTCACTGCCAATGGGTTTACTCTACCTTTAAATAATTAGGCTGATTTTAGAGCACTGTTTTTGTATCAAAAAGCTGAAGGTTTCCCCCCCCAATTTTATCTTTGATTGGTTTCAGGTGTACAGCTTAGTGGTTAGACAATCATATACAATACAAAATGTTCCTCAGAATTTCAGTACCACAACTGGTACCAGAGTTATCACAATACTAATACTATTTATTATATTCCCTATGCTTTACTTACAATCCCGTGACTATTTTGTAACTACTAATTTTGTATTTGTTAATCCCTTCACCTCTCTCATCCAGTCCTCCAAGCCTCTCCCTTCTGACAACACCAGTTTGCTCTTTGCGTCTATGATTCTATTTCAATTTTATTTTGTTCCTCAGATTTTTTTTTTTGAGGGTTGGTTTTTTTAATTTTATTGATTTTTTACAGAGAGGGAAGGAGAGGGATAGAAAGTCAGAAATATCGATGAGAGAGAGACACCCATCAGCTGCCTCTTGCACACCCCCTACTGGGGATGTGCCCGCAACCAAAGTACATGCCCTTGACCAGAATTGAACCTGGGATCTTTCAGTCCGCAGGCTGACGCTCTATCCACTGAGCTAAACCGGTTTTGGCTGTTCTTCAGATTCTATATACAAGTGAAATCATAAGCATTTGTTTTTCTCTATGACTGCCATTGTGCTGAGCATAATCCCTCTACATGTACCCATGCTGTTACAAACGGTAAGATTTCATTCTTTTTTTATGGCCGAGTAATATTTCCTTGTATATATGTACCACTTTTTAAAAAAAAAAATATATATATATTTTTTTTTTACAGAGCGGAAAGAAGAGGAATAAAGAGTTAGAAACATCGATGAGAGAGACACATTGATCAGCTGCCTCCTGCATGCCCCCTACTGGGGATGTGCCAGCAACCAAGGTACATGCCCTTGACCAGAATCGAACCTGGGACCTTTCAGTCCGCAGGCTGATGCTCTATCCACTGAGCCAAACCGGTTTCGGCTATACTACTTCTTCCTTATCCAATCATCTGTTGATGGGTACCTGAATTGCCTCTGTATCTTAACTGTTGTAAATAATGCTGCAATAATCACAGGTATGTATATATTCTTTCAAATTAGTGTTTTAGGTTTTTTAGATATATACCCAGAAGTGGAATCTCTGGTTATAAAAAGGCTTAAGTTTTGTATTATGTTTAGATTGCTCTTAGTCAATCATACAAGCAAGGTATAGGCCCAATCAATAAAGCAAGAACCTTTTACAAAGAATATAAACAATGTCAAAATTCTCCAATACACCAAAATTTTAACTTACCAAAAGTTTTTTGCTTGGAACTGATGGCTTTCTATGCATGCAATAATGGTTTGCTGTCCATCTATTTTTTTACCATATACCTTGATGGCAAAGAAAACAAACAGTGAATTTAGAGCCACAGAAAGTTAAAAAAATTTAAAAATCTACGTACAAGATATTAAAAAATGTGTCATTGGCAGAAATATATAATACTCAAATATGAACACTAAATCACAGAGTCTTTGTGGATCATAAAAGAACTGATAATAACATTGTAATTTACTGAGTTAAAACTGAATGTATTCTAAAGTAGTCATAAATATTCTAGATACGTCATATTTTTCACTCCAAAGACAAGTAGTATCAGGAGAAGCATGAACTTGCAGATATCAATCTGGCTGCTTCCATGCAAATAAAAACTAGACCTAGATTATCATCTTTGTTTACATCACAATCTCAGGAATTGCAATTTTTCTAGTCATTTAAAAAAGTATCCAGAAGAGATGAGAAATTTACTTATAACTAAGGAAGATTGTTAAGAGAATGCCTAGGATGTCATGAAGACGTTATTTTACTTCTTGCCTACTGCTTTAGAAGTAATGTTTAAATCGTGCTTTTCAATCCCCTGGGACAAGTTAGGACTCTCTAACTCAATTCTCTCAAATTAAATTTAACCACCTTATTTTTGAGTTATTCTTCCAAAATAATTCTAATCTACAAGGTTATAATTAAGAAAATGGATAAGGTATTTTAGATTAGGCTATATTTCTCAAATAGTTTTTGAGCACTAGAAACTTAAGGAGACCATATGAATTTTTATCTTAATTAGGAAACTTCTGAGAGTGAAACAGAGTTCTCTTGGCAATATTACTAATTATTTTGGGACCACAGGTATAAACCAAGATACATGGTCAACTTAGTTTGGGGAGATAGGCAGAGGCCAGATCCATAGGGCCTTGAAAGCCATGTTCAGAAGCCTAGATTCTATCCTAAGTGCAATGGAATATTAATGATTTTAAATAGTGAATTTTCATGATCTGATTGGCATTTCAAAAGATCACTCTGGCTATGGGAATTACAGAAGCACAAATTTACTGAGGAGGACTAAAAAGCCTATCTGGGTACAAACAATCTTATGAGAAAAAAAAAAAAAAAGCCCTCCTATTAACGTATTTCATCTTGAAAATATAAAGATAGCTTAAACATATGAAAGGACATCATAAAACATAATTATTTTAAAAGACATGAGGACATAATTCCACTTCCAAATAATTGTGTTTGTGGTAAGATCTCGTAACTTAATAAAAAGATTGATCAAAACTTATGAGAATTCCTACTTGAATTTAATTCAAGGCACAGCATTTTTCCATTCTGGGTTATCATAATATACTAGAGGCCCATTGCACCAAGATCCGTGCAATAGGCCTTCCTTGCCCTGGCTGCAGGCACCAGTTTTCCTCCGGCAGCTGGGACCCAGGCCTTTGCTCCAGCTACAGTGGAGAAGCCAAGCCTCTTCAGTCTTCAGTCATCTTTAGTCTTCATTTGGGCCAGAGACTTTAGACTTCACTTTGCGCCTGTGAATGCAAATTAACCCACCATCTTTGTTGGGTTAATTTGCCTACATGCTCCTGATTAGCTGATGGGTGTCACGGAGGTATGGTCAATTTGATCTTTCTCTTTTATTAGTGTAGATTTACTATTTAGAATTTCTCTTTCTAAAAAATACATTTTATTGATTTTTTTAAAGAGAGGGAGAAGAATAGAGAGTTAGAAACATTGATGGGAGAGAAATATCGATCAGCTGCCTCCTGCACATTTCCCACTGGGGATGTGCCTGAACCAAACTACATGACCTTGACCAGAATCAAACCTGGGACCCTTCAGTCTGCAGGCTGACACTCTATCCACTGAGCCAAACCGGTTAAGGCATTATTTAGAATTTTTTGATAAAAAAAAAAGTGAACATTCTTGAAAATATTTACTTCAAGAAAAAGAAAAGAATGACAAGTTCTATAAATTACTGTAAAATTCAAGAGACCATAAAAATACTGTCAAAAGACAAAAGAAAAAGGTGACTTTCACTGATGACTTACAGTGCAAACCCCATTCGGATAATGTTCTTTTACATAAGCTCGCAGAGCAGTTTCTACTGAAGTTCTCCATGATTCAATTGCATTCTCTGCTTCATACGGTCTTGGATCAGTCGCTTCCTTTCTTAAGTGATCAAATTTGAAACAGATTCTATTTTTTGGATCCAAAAACTTTCCATTTCCCACGTCGCCATGTTCTGTTATCAATACCTTCAATGATACAATGAATATTGGGAAAAAAGTATTTAGCATTTAAAAGGTCAATGGGAAAAAAGGGAGACATCTATGTACTTTCAACAATAAAAATAAATTTTTAAAAATACCACTTAAGTACTGACATAAATTAATATATATTCACTTAAGCTTTTACCTTAAAACTATAAAATAGATCTACTCAAAACAACTGATTTAACTACATGGCACAACTACTTCAAATGAGTAGACTTTTATAAAGACAATGAGGCTACTCTCATTAATTTTGGATCAGTGAATATGATTTAATAACTTCTAGCTCCCAGTTAAAAAAAAAATTCTTCTAATACATTGTTGGAGTCAAGTTCTTTTCAGATTCATGAACAGCTTACTATTTCTGTTATTCTGCAGTTCCTCAAATCTAAGGAAGTGATATTAAGTAACCTTTGATGAGGATATTTACAAGAATGATTTTAATCCCTCTTCAGTGTGTCCTACATTGTTGTTGGGCCACAATCTCATCTACTGTGAAGCGCCTCCCTCTTGTTTCTATATACTAATCATTGACAGTATTTTCAATTGACTCCAAATTTTTGAAATTTTATTTATCTTACACATGCATAATGAGACATTTTCTGCATTATTTAAAAAATTTCCCTCCCAATTCTCCCAATTTTTGACTCCTTATCTCTGTCAGGACTTCTCCATCTCTCTGATATAAATCATGAAAACATAGAATGGATCCTTCTAAATTTCATTCAGCCATATAGTATATAGATAAATATATATATATATCTATGTATACATACAAATGCATACAGGGTTTTTTTGTTTTGTTTTTTTGGTCACTGTTTTATATGAATAGAATAAAAATGCATGCTCACACACATATTTCTGCATCTGACTTTATTCAACATTACTACCTTATGGAAATTCTTCAAAGTCAACTGGTATACCTCACCATTCTTTTTAATGGTTGCATAATATCCCATGATGTAGACATAACAATTTATTCTGCCATTCTAACATTAATGGGCCAAGTCTTTATTTCCAGGCTGTTTTCTTTTTTGGTGGAAGTGAGGGGACATTAAAAATCTTGAAATAAGTATTACTGTACATATATTTTCACACACTGATATTTTTACTTCCACTGGATGTTTCTATTTATCTTGGATAGATCCCCCAACAGTGAGAATAGAGTTAAAGGTTTTTTTGTTTGTCTGTTTGTTTTTAAATGACTGTAACAAACCACATTTTTATTAATAATACTAGAGGTCTGGTGCATGAAATTCATGCATGAGGGTATATGTCCCTCAGCTCAGTCTGCACCCTTTCCAATCTGGGACCCCTTGAGGGATGTCTGACTGCCCCTAAACAAGCACTCACAACCCAGGACTGCTGGCTCACACATCCCTCTCACAATCCAGGACTGCTGGCTCCCAAATGCTCACCTGCCTGCCTTCCTGATTGGCCCTAACCGCTTCCGCCTGCCTGCCAAGCACCCCTTAACCACTCCCCTGCCAGCCTGATCGATGTCTAACTGCTCCCCTGCCAGCCTGATTGCCCCTAATTGCCCTCCCCCAAAGGCCTAGTCACCCCTAACTGCCCTCCCCTGCAGGCCCGGTCCCCCCGCCCCTCAACTGCCTTCCCCTGCAGGCCTGGTCCCTCGCAACAGCCCTTCCCTGCAGGCCTGGGTCCTCCCCAACTACCCTTCCCTGCAGGCCTGGTCACCCCCAACTTCCCTCTGATGGCCTGGTCACCCCCAACTGCCCTCCCTTGCAGGCCTGATCGCCCATCACTGCCCTCCCTTGCAGGCCTGGTTCCTCCTAACTGTCCTCTTCTGCTGGCCATCTTGTGTTCATATGGGGGCAGCCATCTTGGACCACCTGGGGGCAGCCATCTTGTGTGTTTGAGTGACAGTCAATTTGCATATTACTCGTTTATTAGGTAGGATATAAGATACATTTCCCTTCATATGATCACAATCAGTAAGCATACAGTTCTTTTTTTATTCAGTTTGATGGGTAGAAAATATATCTCATTACTTTATTTCTTTAACTCCTGACAGGTTGAGACATCTTTTGACATTTAGTGGGGCCATTTGCTCTTCTGTAATATCCTTTAATATTTTTCTTCTTTTTTCTTAATTTATAGATGGACTTATCTGTTTCATTCTACAGTTAAAATAATTATTATCAGCAAAATGTCCATCTTCTCTTTTAAAGTTTCTGGGTTTCCAGTCTTATTCAAGACTCTAGGTGGGGGGCCCTCAGCCTGGCCTGCACCCTCTTGCAGTCCAGGATCCCCTGAGGGGTCCTTAGCACTGCTGTGGAGGCAAAGAGGCTCCTGCTGCAGCCACTGAGCTTGCCAGCTGTGAGCCCAGCTTCTGGCTGAGTGGTGCTCCCCCTATGGGAGCGCACTGACCATGAGGGGGCAGCTCCTGCATTGAGCGTCTGTCCCTTGGTGGTCAGTGCATGTCATAGCAACCAGTGGTTCCACCTTTTGATCAATTTGCACATTGGGGTTTTATTACATAGAATGGATGGTCTTCCCTGTCCCTATCTTGAACAAGTTTTTAAAATTTTAGTCACTTTACATAATAAAATCTTTTTTCTTTTAATTTTTTGTTTGTTCCTTAATCCTCACCTGAGGGTGTGTGTGTGTGTGTATTCCCCCACCCCCCCATTGATTTCTTAGAGAGTGGAAGAGAAAGGAAAAGACAGAGAGAAATATTTGTGTAAGAGAAACACATCTATTGGTTGTTTCCTGCACACACACTGACCAGGGCATGGCCTGGGGAGGATCCTGCAATTAAGGTATATGCTCTTGACTGAAATTGAACCTAGGAACTTTTGGTCTGTAGTCTGACACTCTATATACTGAGCAAAACTGGCTAGGGCTTCTTTTAGTCTTCACCTGAGGATATGTTTATTGATTTTTTTTAGAGAGAGAGAAAAGGGGAAAGGGGGAGAAAAAGAGAAACATCGATCTGTTGCCTTCCAGGGATTGAATCCAAAACCTATATATGTGCCCAAACTGGGAATCAAACCTGCAACCTTTTGGTGTACGGGATGACTCTCCAAGCAACTGAGCCACCCAACCTGTGCCAATTTATAAATTCTAAATTCAGATGAAATTTATTTCTGTATATTGCATGAGACAGAGATTCAACTTAACTGTTTCTTGATAGAAACCAGTTGTGCTAATATCTTTTATTATATATCTAAATTAAAACCTGTCACATACAGAAATTTTCACAAATTTTGGGCCTAAGTCATGGTTCTATATGCTGCTCTACTGATTTGTCTACTCAATACAATACCACCCTAATTTAACTTTATATTGGTTGTAAAAGTTCTTGTGTTATGTGTATCTAGTAAGGCTATTCTTACTGTTCTTACATTTTTCTAAACATGTTTTTTCACATAAACCTTATAAAAATTCTGACTAATTAAAAAATTAGCCAAAACTGGTTTGGCTCAGTGGACAGAGCGTCGGCCTGCAAACTGAAGTGTTTTTTGTTTTTGCTTGAGAGGTTAATTTTACTCAAATCTCTCAGTATTTCCAAGTATATAAATCATATCATCTAAAGCTTTTAAAAGTTCTTGTTTTCTTGTCATATTTGCTACACCTCCGTTTTATTAGAAATAATAGTAAGATACCTGGGTAACTTTTCTATTAACTAAAGTTATCTGTGTTTGAAGTTTATGATATTTACTATTATTTTTTGTTAAACAAGCTATTGTATTTAAGAGGTTTTTTCCTATCCATATCTTTACTTAGGGTGTTTGTAATGAACTAGCTGCTGAATTTTTCAAATTCCTTTTCACTGTCTATTGATATATCATAAAAAAAAATACCCTGATAAGTTGGTCAATAGATAATCTATAATAATAAAAGCACAATATGCTAATTAGACTGGACAGCCAACCGACCTTCTGAATTATCTTATGGATGAAGCTGGGACTGCAAGGACCGAGGTAAGCCACCATGGCTATGAGGGCCGAGCGAGCCCCTTGCACAAATTTTGTGCATCACGCCTCTAGTACCAATATATTGGATAAAGCAAAAAACAAACACCACCAAAAAACCCCACACTAGCTCCCTCCTCCCCCAACTCATAAACACAGATCACAATATGGTGACTTCCAGAGGGGAAAGGTGTGGGGACTGGTATAAGAGGAAACAGGGTGGGTAAATAGTGATGGAAGGAGACTTGACTTGAGGTGCTAATACACAATACAATATACACATGATATATTACTGTACACTTGAAACCCATATAATTTTCTTAACTAATGTCACTCTAATAAATTCAATTAAAAGAGAAAACTTCAAAGAAAAGGCCTATTTTTTCCCTCCTACATTAACTCTATTAAAGAAAAACTATTTTAGGCTTACATCAGGACTTCTTAACCTCAGCACTATTGACATTTGGGACTAGATATTCTTGGCAGAAGGAGGCTGTCCTGTGTATTGTAGAATGTTAGCAGCATTGCTGGCCTCTACTCAGCAGATGCCACTAGTACCACCCTCTTAGATATAACAATGAAGACTGCCTTCAAACATTATCAAATATGTGCAGAGGCACCCCTGGTGGAGAAGCACAGGCCTAAATTATCCAAAAATAGGTTTCTCTACAGGTAAAGTAAAATTGAGTATTTATCTTTTATCTGATCTTAATCAGAATGCAAAACCGAAAAGTGGTTTATTTTGATGCCCTAGTGATTATCGATTCAGATCATTCTATTCTATGTTTGGTTTTAGATCCCATTTGATAGCTCAAAACAGTGAGTTTTTGCATCCTATTTGTCTGGTTCTGGCAGGTTTGTTTATTTGCTGTTAGATATCTTTTTGACTATATAGATACTTAATGATCTGTGTGATGTTCTATACCCTGTGAGGTCTGATAATTTCTCAGTTCTTTGTGGGGCATCTATTGAGCTGCTGAAGTTTCCATTCCTCCCTTGTAGGTTACCATCTTTTCTAATTTAAGACTCAAGCTGAGCCCACATAACTACTTGAAGAGGTTGGAGTCTCTAGTTCACTTGTTCAGTATGGACACACAGTTCAGGAAGCAAAACTGTTGGCTTTGAGATTATAAATATAATTGTTCAATGGAATCCTGTAATCACAAACTGTTTTTTACATATGTGCAGTGATTGGAAGACAGCAAACTGTTTTGGGAAGTATTTTACTATCTGTTTAGAGTAAAAAGTGGCTCTAGTGTATAAAACATTTAAACCAAATTGTTATGCCTTATAATGCACCCTGCAAACATCAGTTCTGGGGGGAAAAAGGCACCCTCCAAGGCAGAATAAACACTTTCGGAAGTTGTAAACCCATGCAGGCTCCAGAAATATATGTCCCATGCAGGCTCCAGAAATATATGTCTTCCATGGGCTGGAAAATTGTGAATTAACAACAAATCATGAGAGAGTGTGAAAAAGAATTCAAGTACACACACTTTATTTTCACCAAGTTTATGATTTAGTAAAGAGGTTTAAGATATAGAACTGAGATTGCAAACTGATAGCCAGCATGCTAAATTGGGACCATTGGGAAGAAGGGCAGGGAGACTAATATAATGCCTTTCATTAAACCATCCTCACATTCCAGTAATAAATTCTATTTAATTTTGACATATAATTCTTTTTATATGTTCCTGGAATCTATTTGTTAATATCTATTTAAAGCTTTTAAATCCATAGTCATATATGAAACTACTGTAGTTTGCTTTTTTATTTTTATTAGTTTTAAATATTAAAATCATGCTAGGTTCATAAAATGAGCTTGGGAGCTATCCAACATTTTTAAAAGATGCATTATACCTGGACCTGCAAATCTTTTAAATTTATCTTGAGAAAACAATAGTCAATGTGCCTAGAGGTACAAAGGTGTTCAATATAGCACTGTGTTTAACATAAAAATAAAACAAAAAACTCCTAGAGAGCAGGCAGGCAGCTGGGAGAAGAGGGGTGGTTGGAAGTGATTGAGCAAAAAGAGAGAGAGAACTCATAAGCATGGACAACGGAGTGAAGTTGCAGGAAGGTTGGAGGGGGCGTGGAGTTGGAAGAGGGCATAGAGAGAACAAATGGTGATGGGAAAAAATAAATTAAATTAAAAAACAAAACAAACAAACAAAAAAACACCCAAGAAACCAAAATTTCATAAGTAAGAAAAGCTTTGATATAATTTGCCATTAAGAACTAATTGTTAATCAACTACAATAAACACACACAAAAACGTTCAAACACATGGGGGCTAAGTAGCTTGCTATTAAATAATGAATAGGTTATCAAAAGAGATCAAGGAAAATATAAAAAACATTCTGGAAACAAATGAAAATGAACACAGAACAACCTAAATCTATGGGACAGTGAAAGCAGTTCTGAAAGGAAGTTCACAGCACTACAGGCCTACCTCAGAAAACAAGAAAAACCTGTAGTAAGTTATCTAATCCTATAACTTTAAAAGTTAGAAAGAGAAAAAACAAGAAAAGCTCAAAATAGAAGAAAGGAAATAAAGATCAGAGTGGGAACAAATGGCATAGATTCTAGCCAGATGCTTCAAGCAGCACACTTACACTTTTTCCTCTTTAAATCCTTGCTTCTGATTACTAAGCCCAATACATAGGCTCACCCAATTGGAGACACCCTAAGAGACTGAAGGGGAAGTTGTTTTTCTGGAACCTGGGGATCAGAGTGGGAAATAACCATCAGAGAACCAGCTCTGGGGCAACCCACTCCCACAAATCAATACTGAGTGCCACAGGGAAAGCAGGATATAAGCACAGGGTAGAGAGGACCTATAGACCCGGAAATCAATCCAGAAACACTGCCAAGCAGGGGTTGAATCACAAAATGACTCTTGTGTAATCACAAATAAAGGAATACAAGAAATAAAGACACACTGCCTGCTTAAAAATTAGGACTGACTGGCTTACAACACTGAGGAGCAATGGAAGGCAGGGAACTACAATAATGTCCTGAGTGGGAAATAGGACAAACAGAACAATAGACAAAATGAATGATCTTCACTACTGCACATTTTTTAAAAATTTATTTTTAATTATTATTTATTTATTTATTTTCATCTTTTACTTAAAAAACTTTTTTTCTCACTTGATTTTACCTTTATAACTATTACATTTTTATTTTAAATCAGTATTATTATAGCTACTATTTACCTTAAAAAAAGCGTCTTTTTATTTTCTCTTTGTTTTACTTTGGGAATAGTGTTCTACATTCTATTTTCATCCTTCCTTCAGCATCATTTTACTTCTATCTCAACTCTACCTTTATGCCATCACTCTCTTCCTAACGTTTCCCCTTTTGTTATCCTGTTTCTCTTACCCTTTTCCTGCTTTAGATTTTCCTTATTCTTTTTTTACTCCCTGTTAAAATTTTACCCTACTTATGTATCTAGTTTTCAATCTCCTGCTCCAAATCCACACACCTCTCTTCTCTATCTTCACTATCCAAAAAATTGTTTTTTTCTCTGTCGTTTTGTTGTTGTTTGCTTGAATGTCGATTATTTATGCTTGTTTATGAGATTGTTTTGCTTATTCTTTTTTGTTTGTTTTTTTGTTTTGTTTTTGTTTGCTTTCTGATTCTGTTTTCCCTCACCTCGCTTGATATTAGTTGTTGTTTGTAGTTTGTATTCATCTCCAGGTACTTCTTGTAGACATTTGTTGGGATTAGTGGCCGTTCTATTGCAGTTTTCTCCCCATATATACAGTGTGTTTCTCTTTTTTCTTATTCTCTCTTACTTTTTTCCCCCTTCCCCCAATTTCAATTTTGCACTACTTTCTTTTCTTTTTTTTCCTTTTCTTCTTTCTCTCCTATTCTCTAATTTGCCTTTCTCTGATGGTAAACTTTATTTGGGGTTATTAAAAGAGTGAATACATTTCTATTCAGTGCCTTGCGTGTTGTATTTTTGTGCCTTTAAATCAATGCAGGAGAGAGAGAACTACATAATGAGACACCCAGAGAAGAGACCATGGGGAGACAAAGAAACAGCCTCCATATGAAAGAAAATCAGGCATCATCAGAAAAGGAAGTAAACAAAATGGAGGCAAGCAACCTATCAGAGAAAGAATTCAGAGAAATTGTCATAAGGTGGCTGAAAAGAATGGAAACAAAATCTACAATATGAGTAAGAACCAAGAAATAAAAAATGATATTACTGCTGTAAAGAACTCAACTGAAAGCATCATGAGTAGATTAGAAGAAGCAGAGGACCGCATCAGTGAGCTAGAAAACAAGATAGGAAAAAAACACCCAAGTAGGGCAGCTTCTAGAAAAAAAATTAAAAAGCAGGAGAGCTTAAGGGAACTTTGGGACAATAAGAAACAAAACAAAATACGCATAACAGGTGTTACAGGAGAGGAAAGTGAGCAAGGAATAGAAAACCTGCTGAAGAAATAATAACAGAAAACCTCCCTGATATAGAGAAGAAAAAACATACAAGTCCAAGAAGCTCACAGCGTCCAAAGCAAAACGAACCCCAAAAGACCAAATCCAAGGCACATTATAATTAAATTGGCAAACACCAACGACAAAGTAAGAATCTTAAGAGGCCAGAGAAAGACAGAAAGTTACCTATGAAGGAACCCTCATCAGGCCAGAAGGGAATGGAATGAAATATACAAAGTCATGCAAAGGAAGGGTCTAAATCCAAGAATACTGTACCCAGCGATGCTATCAATCAAAATTGAAGGTGAAATCAAGAGCTGCACAGACAAGAAAGGACTCAGGGAATTTACTACCAAACCAGCAATGCAAGAAATGCTAAAGAGTCTTGTGTAAAAAAAAAAGAAAAAAAAAAAGAAAAAAAGAAAAAGGAAGCAAAGGAGGAACATACGGTTAAAGAATAAAAATGGTGACAAATAATAACTTTAAATATAAATGGATTAAATGCCTCAATCAAAACACATAGGATAAGGATTGAATAAGAAAACATGACCCATATACCTGCTATCTACAAGAAAGCCACCTCAGAAAAAAAGCAGCACACAGACTGAGGGTGAAGGAATGGAAAAGGTTTTCCAGACGAATGGATATGAAAAATAAGCTGAGGTAGCAATAATTATATGTGAAAAATTAGATCTCAAACTGAAGGACATAACAAGAGATAAGGAAGGCCACTTCATTATACTAAAGGGAGCAATCAAACAAGAAGAAATAACTCTGGTAAACATATACATACCAACACAGGAGCACCTAAATACATAAAAAACTCCTAGAGGATATCAACGGAGAGATTGACAGCAATACAATTATAGTAGCAGACTTTAATACCCCACTATCACCACTGGACAAATCGTCTAAACAAAAAATCAGCAAAGAAACCTCAATCCTAAGTGACTCACTAGACCAGATGGAATTAATCGACATCTTCAGAATATTTCACCCCAAAGCCAAAGAATATACATTCTTCTCAAGTGCACATAGGTCACTTTCAAAGATAGACCACATGTTGGGTCATAGGAAAAGTCTCTTCAAATTCAAGAAGATAGAAATCATATCAAGCATCTTCTCAGATCACCGTGGCATAAAAGTGGAAATCAACTACAATAAAAACAATCCAAAGAAATCACATGGAGACTAAACAGCATGCTATTAATCAATGACTGGATTACCAGAGAGATAAAGGAAAAAATAAAAAAACATCACAGCAACAAATGACAATGAAAAGACAACAATCCAAAATCTATGGGACACAGTGAAAGTAGTCTTAAGAGGGAAGTTCACAGCTCTACAAGCCTACTGCAAAAAACAAGAAACAATGGTAATAAATTACCTAACCCTACCACTCAAAGAGTTAGAAAGAGAGCAACAAGAAAAGCCCAATGTAAGCTGAAGGAAGGAAATAATAAAGATCAGAGTGGAGATAAACGACATAAAGATAAAAAAAAAAACAATACAAAAGGTCAACAAAACCAAGAGCTGCTTCTTTGAAAGGCTAAACAAGATTGATGAACCTCTAGCTATGCTCACCAAGAATCAAAGAGAAAGGACCCAAATAAACAAAATCAGAAATGGAAGAGGTGAAATAACAACAGATCCTACCAAAATACAAAGGATTGTTAAAAAATACTATGAACAACTCTATTCCAACAAATTGGACAACCTGGAAAAAATAAACATATTCCTAGAAAAATATAACCTTCCAAAACTCAATCAGGAAGAATCTAAACATCTCAATAGTCCAATAACTATGGAAGAAATTGAAGCAGTCATCAAAAAGCTTCCAGCAAAGAAAAGCCTGGGGCCAGACAGCTACACAAGGGAGTTTTACCAAGCATTCAAGGAGGAACTAAAACCTATCCTCCTCAGACTATTTCAACACTTCTAAGAGAAAGGAACACTTTCAAACTCTTTCTATGAAGTCAGCATCACCCTAATACCAAAACCAGATAAAGACAACACAATGAAAGAGAATTACAGGCCAATATCCCTCATGAACATAGATGCCAAAATCCTCAACAAAATTCTAGCAATTGGATCCAGCAGTACATCAGGAAGATCATACACCATGACCAAGTAGGATTTATTCCAGAAATGCAAGGATGGTACAATATCCCCAAATCAATGAATGTGATATATCACATAAACAAATTGAGAGATAAAAACCACATAGGCATATCAAGTGATGCAGAAAAAGCATTTGACAAAATCCAATACCCTTTCTTGATAAAAACTCTAAACAAGGTGGAATAGAAGGATCATACCGCAACATAATAAAAGCTATATATGATAAACCCAGAGCAAACATCATACTCAATGGGCAAAAACTAAAACCATTTCCCCTAAAAACAAGAACAAGACAGGGATACCCACTCTCACCACTCCCATTTGACATAGTACTGGAAATGTTAGCCATTGCAATTAGACAAGAAGAAATAAAAGGCATCCAAATTGGAAAAGAAGAAGTAAAATTGTCCTTATTTGCAGATGACATATGATATTGTACATAAAAACACCCAAAAGACTCCATTTAAAAACTGATAGACTTCATAAATGAATTCGACAATGTAGCAGGATACAAAATTAATGTCAAGATATCTATGACATTTCTATACACCAATAGTGAACTTACAAAAAGAGAGGCTAGAAAAGCAATCCCATTTACCATTGTACCAAAAAATTAAGATACCTAGGAATAAATTTAACTAAAGAGGTAAAAGACCTATACGCGGAAAACTACAAGACACTGAAAAAAGAGATAGAGAAAGACGTAAACAGATGGAAGAACATACCATTTTCATGGATTGGTAGAATCAATATCATTAAAATGTCCATACTATCCAAAGCAATCTACAGATTCAAAGCACTCCCCATTAAAATACCAATGGCATATTTCACAAATCTAGAAAGAACTCTCCAAAAATTCATCTGGAATAAAAAAAGACCCTGAACAGCCACAACAAGCCTGAGAAAGAAGAACAAAGTAGATGGGATTTCAATACCAGATTTCAAGCTGTAATACTCAGCGACTATTCTCAAAACAACCTGGTACAGGCACAAGAACAGACATATAGACCAATAGAACAGAATAGAGAATCCAGATATTGACCTAAACCACTATGCTCAATTAATATTTGAGAAAGGAGACATGAACATACAATGGAGTCAAGACAGTCTGTTCAATAAATGGTGTTGGGAAAATCGGACAGATACATGCAAAGAAATGAAACTAGACCACCAACTTATACCAAACACAAATATAAACTCAAAATGGATACAGGACTTAAACATAAATGGGAAACCATAAAAATACTAGAGGCAGTAAAATCTCAAAGATATTCCGAAGGAATTTCTTAATTGATACTGTTCCTAGGGCAATGGAAGCTAAAGAGAAATTAAACAAACGGGACTACATCAAAATAAAAAGCTTTTGCACAGCAAAAGAAACCATCAACAAAAACAACAAGAAAGGTCACTGTGTGGGAGAACATATTTGCAAATGTTATCACTGATAACGGTTTAATCTCCAATATCTACAGGCAACTTATACAACTGAATAAAAGGAAGATGAAGATCCAATAAAAAAATGGGCAACGTACCTACATAGAATCTTTTTGAAAGAAAAACAGAAGGAAGGCCAAGAGACACATGAAAACATGCTAAAAGTTACTAATTATCTGAGAGATGCAAATCAAAATAATGCAATTTATCATCTCACACTTGTCAGAATGGCAATCATCAACAAATCAACAAACAAGTGCTGGCGAGGATGTGGAGAAAAAGGAACCCTTGTGCAATGCTGGTGGGAATGCAGACTAGTGCAGCCACTGTCGAGAACACTATGGAGTGTACTCAAAAACCTAAAAATAAAGCTCCCATTTGACCCAGTCATCCCACTTCTAGGAATATATCTTAAGAAACTAGAAACACCAATCAGATAGGATATATGCACTCCTATGTTCATAGTAGCACAATTCCCAAAGCTAAGATTTGGAAACAGCCTAAATGACAATCAGTAGATGAGTGGATTAGAAAAGTATGGTACATCTATACAATGGAATACTACGTTGCTATTAAAAAGAAGGAATTCTCCATTTGCATCAGCATGGACGAACCTGGAGAGCATTATGTTAAGTGAAATAAGACAGGCAATAAAAGAAAAATACCACATGATCTCACTCATTTATGGAGAAGAAAGAACATTATAATCTGATAAATAAAAAGAAAGATACAGAGGCAGAAAAGCACCTAACAGACTGTAAAATTACAGCAGGAAGGCTGGGGAGTGTTGGGGAGGGAGTGAAATAGATCAACCAAAGGAGGTGTATGCATGCCTATAAACACACCAAAGGACACAAGACACTGGGGGGTGGGGGTGGGATGAGGGCTTGTGACGGGGGGTAGGATGGGGAAAGGTCAATGGGGAAAAAAATGGAGATATATGTACTAATATATATAATACTTTAAACAATAAAAAGTTAAAAGAAACAAAACAAACAAACAAACAAAAATGAACTGAAGAACAAAAAAAAGATCCATAGACACAGAAGCATGAAATAGACCGTAGAATTTCAGTGGGAAGGTGGGGCACGGTGGGTGGGTGGGTGGGTGGGAAGAGATCAACAAAGAAACTTGTATGCATAAATGCATAACCCATGGATACAGACTGTAGGGTGCTGAAGGCGTGTGGTGGGGGTAGGGAGTGGGCCTAGAAGGGGACAATGTGGTAAAAAAGGGGACATATGTAATACTTCCAACAATAAAGATTAAAAAAACAACTAATTGTTACCACTCTCTTCTTATGTTTTGCCTTCTAATTCCTTCTTCAAAATATTTTATATAAATTGTGCTTCACATAAGCACAATATGAATTAATACAACCATGGTTCAATTATTAATAACTCTCAACCAATCCTATATAATAAAAGCCTAATATGTTAAATGTCCAGTCAACCAGTTGGCCATTCAACCAATCAAAGTGCAATGTGCTAATGATATGGTAAAGCCACTTAACCGTTCACTATGACGTGTACTTACCACGAGGGGGCAGATGCTCCAACTAGTAGGTTAGCTTGCTGCTGGGGTCTGGTCAATTGGGACTGAGCAAGATGGGCTGGACACGCCTTAGAGCCCTCCCATAATCCCTCCCGGGATGGCCAATCTCCCACATCTCTCCCTGGCCCTGATCCTGCACCAGTGGGTCTCTCGGTCTGGCCTGCTCCCCCTTGCAATCTGGAATCTCTCGAGGGATATCGGAGAGCCGGTTTCAGCTCGACGGCAGAATGACCAGTTGCTATGATGTGCACTGACCGCTAGAGGGCAGATGATCAACAAAGGAGCTGCCCCCGGTGGTCAGTGTACTCCCACAGGAGGAGTGACATTCAGCCAAAAGCTGGACTAATGACTGGTGAGCGCAGCAGTGTTGGTGGAAGCCTCTCCTACCGGCACGGCAGCACTAAGGATGTCCAACTGCCAGTTTAAGCCTGCTCCCTGTGGGCCTTCAGTCAGACAACTCCATGGGGTCTCAGACTGTGAGTGGGTGCAGGCTGGGCTGAGGGACCCTTTCAAGTGCATGTACTTTGTGCACCAGTAAAATACAAAATAAGAATTCTAGTGATGTTTTGTATCTTTTCTTAGCTTGGCAATTCTAACTTAAACTTCAGGAAAAAAGATTTAATAATTACTAAATGCTACTCACATGAAGAACTGGGAGAATTCTAGAGCAACCAAATTATGTATAAACTAGAGGCCCAGTGCACAAATTTGTGCATGGGTGGGGTCTGGCCACCTGCCCCTATGGGGGTTGAATGAGACCAGGCCAGTTAGGGGGAGGAAATGTGGGAGGTTGTCCACCAGCCCCAACCCCAATGAGGGGAGGTGATCAGGGCCTGGCTGGCTAGGGGGAAGGGGCTGTGGTAGATTGGAGTCCCATCCAGCTGGTTGGTCACCACAGTGCACGTCATAGCATCCCGTCATTTCAGTTGCTTGGCTTTTATATATATAGTTCTTACTAATATATATTCTAGATTTTGGATTACTATAGGATTAAGTTTTTGCTTTAAAAACAAAAAAGCATATTTAGAGCAATTATTTTCTAAAATCATACAACACATTTTTTTATATGATTTCACAATTCTTATAGGATGTTAACCATTGTAAATGAAACAAAGAACAGCCAGATCACATGTTTATATGAAACATACCTGATCTTCATAACCTTCAATTTTTACTGGAGTAAACTGGTCCAAGTTATACTGTGCAAATGCACTAAAAAAAGAAACAGGCCAGTTACTTAAAATTACTTATTTAATACCCCTTTAAAAAATCAGACAATTCACCTGTCAACAAAAGTCACATGGTAAGTTAAATAAAATTATAACTCTCCATTACTGATATATAATATATATGTGTGTGTGTGGCCAGATTATTATGATCTCTGAGCACATAATAATCTGGACACTCAGTGTATATCCTATATAAAAGGCTAATATGCAAATTGTCCCTTGACCAGGAGTTCGACCAGCAGGCAGGCAGGCCAACCACCCATATCCCCTCCCCCTGGCCAGGCTGGTCAGGCCCCACTCATGCACAAATTCATGCACTGGGCCTCTAATACACACACATTCTCTGATTGGCCAGACTATTATGAGTTCAGAGATCATAATAATCTGGCTACTCAGTGTGTGTGTGTGTGTGTGTGTGTGTGTGTGTGTGTGTGTGTATTAGAGGCCCTGTGCAAGAAAATTCATGTAGCGGGAGATGAAGGGGTCCCTCAGCCCAGCCTGTCCCCTCTCACATTCTGGGAGCCCTCAGGGGATGTCCTATTGATGGCTTAGGCCTAAGCCACAGTCAGGCCTCTGTGGGAGGCAACCTCGAAGATCAGGGGAAGGTGCCACCCCATCACCCCACCACTGCTGCTGCCTCTGGTCTCCTGCAGGAGGCAATTCGGCTGATCAGGGGAAGTTGCCACCCCCATCAACACCCTGCTGCTAACACTGCTGGCTGCCACAGCTGCCGGCCCTCCTTGGCCCTGGCAGCCACAGCCACTGAGGTTTTGTCCAGAAGATGTCTGGTCTATCTAGTCTAATTAGTATATTACCCTTTTATAAGTATGTGTGTGTGTGTGTGTAATGTATATATGCACACACATACATACACACACACACTTGTTAATTTTCATCCAAGGATATTTTTCCCATTGATTTTTTAGAGAGGTTGGAAGGGAGGGGGAGAAACACAGACAAATATAGGTGTGAGAGAGATACAATGATTGGTTGCCTCTCATAGGCGCCCGACCGGGGCCAGAGATTGAGTCTGCAACCAAGATACATGCTTTTAACTGGAAATGAACCCAGGACCCTTCAGTCCATGAGCTGATGCTCTATCCACTGAGCCAAACAGGCCAGTGCATGATCTTATATTTTAAAACTGATAAATTATATTCAGCTTTCAATGTTTAGCAAAAGAAAATTAAATCAGTTAACTAATTAGTCTTTACATTCAAAAGCCTGAAAAATAAAGGTTAACCCTCTATAAGATACATATCCACTTAGTCAAGCATATATTTAGTATAAAACATACCAGGGAACAAAGCAGGTGCTGTGATAAAGTAAAGAGCAATTAGACTGATCCCATAATAAAAGGTCCTATAGTTGAATAGTAGAGATAATAAATAAATAAATGTAAGAATAGAGAGCACATAAGACAATGACCAGTAAAGCATTCTGCAGAGAATATATATATATATATATATATATATATATTTTTTTTTTTTTTTAATTACATTCTGCTGAAGTAAGGGGAAGAAGGGAAAAAATTAGGAGTTACTTTATAATGGATGTGATACTGAGAAATGGCTCTGAAATAACAGGTGGGTTCTCTGGTCTTAAAGTAATTGGAATAAACAATACTAGTATTTCAATGACAAGGACCAAGATGAGCAAAAGACACAATAGGTTAGGTTCAACATCACAGAAAGCACCAAGCTCAACACCAAGCACATAGCAAGTGTTGGATTATGTTTACTGAATTAAAAGGCTTGAATGATAGAATAATTACTTCATTTGGGAGGCAAAGAATAACCTAGAACTACTAAAAAAGATTAATTTGGCAGAAGTGTGTATGACAAATTGGGCAGTGAAGTAACTACAACCAGAACTGTAGAGAACTAGGAAATGATGATGAGAGAGATCTAATCTACTTGGAAGCTTTTCAGATTACTCTGGATGGCAAGACATCCACTGAATTTTCAGGTACTATTCTCTAGAAAGAAATGTCTGGTTGACTAAAGCAACACTGATGAATTAACAAGAGACTAGTAAATGTAAAAATAGCAAAGTAGAATTAAATTACCCGTTATAAATTCCCGACACTGCGTGTTCAAAGAAGATGGGGATAAATATAGAAACACATGAAGGAAAGGGACAGTGAAAGAAGTACCTATTCACTTCTGATTTTCTTAATTCATTAAAATTCTAATTTTCCTGGGAATAGTCTCAATAGAGCCAATCATGTACTAATCCTTAAATAAATTTAGCTCAAAAATATGTTTAAGATTAAAAAAAAATACACAGAAAATACAGTCATGCACCATATAAGAATATTTCTGTCAATGATGAATCATATATATTATGATGGTCCTATATTAAAAAGGAAATGAAAATTTTCTATTGCCCAGTGACATCATAGCACAATGCAATAATGCTGGTGTAAAACAAATCTACTTCACTCAAGTCTTATAAAAATGTAACATGTAGTTATGTAAAGTATAGTACATAATACTTTATAATGATAGTAAACAACTGTTATGCATTTATGTACTTACTATGCTATACTTTTGTTATTTTAGAGTGTACTCCTACTTATAAAAAGTGTGCTGTAAAACTGTACTGTATTATGCCAGCAGCCTCAGACATTATGCTTTCACGTCTCTTGATTGTATCATTTCTCTTGTGCTTGATTTAATCATGTTATTTTGTGTAATAACATGCTGTACATGTTTGTAGCCTAGGAATAAGAGGTTATAGCATATACTCTGAGGCTGCAAGTAAGCTAAACCATCTAGGTTTGTGTAAGCACAATTTTGTACAACAAAATCGCCTAATGACACATTTCTCAAAACATGTCCCTGTTGTTAAGTGGTACATAACTGTATTCTAAATCACTTAAAATTTAGGATTAATTTTCCAATAAAAGACATATTTAAATAATAAATTTGGATAGTAATTTGGTCCTAAGCTTTTCACTAACCCATAATAAAAACTCCATCTATTAATTCAGGAATTCTATATAATAAAGAGGTAAAATGCAAATTGATTATCATACCATCACAAGATGGCAGTGCCCAGAGGGGGTGGGACCAGCAGCTCTGTGTGCCTGCCTGGGCAAATATTAAAATGTAAAGCACTCTACTAGATACAGTGAAACAATAATTTCTCTGCCCTTGTAGAGTTTTATAGTCTAATCATCCTTTTTTAAAAATCCTTATCCAAGGATATTTTCCCCATTAATTTCTAGAGAGTGGAAGGGAGAAGGAAGAGCAAGAGAGATAGAGAGAGAGAGAGAGAAGCATCCACATGAAACACATTGATTGGTTATCTCCCACATGGGAGCTGGGAGACCTGCAACTGAGGTATGTGTCCCTGACCGGGAATCAAATCCAATAGCCTTTGGTCTGATTACCAAAGCTCTAACCACTGAACTACTGGTCAGGATTCAATCATTTATTTTTAAGTCATTTGTTCCTTTATTTATATTTTTACATCTTTTACCAATAGTCATTCACCAATCACATCAGTTTACCTACATTATTCCCCTTATTTACTACCTGTGGCCAGGTACATGAAAATCATGCACATTAAAAGGGGATTAACTAGAGGAAATAATTTAATATTGCTATTTACCCTTTCTCTATAATAGAAGTGTCAGAAATGAAAGAAAATCAGTAAAATGTATATGAAAACCTTCCTCCTATCCAAGTCTGGGGCTCACCCAGAGTCAAGTCCCTGCCCACCCACATGCACCTCAAAATCACGTGAGACCCAGACCCGGCCAGTCCCACCCTTGTGAAGCTCTGCCAGGCAGGAGTCATGACCTTGGGTCCCTGGCCTAGTGCCAGGATGGGGGTGTGTGCCTGAGATCCCCCAGCCTAGATCAGGTTAGTAAAAGGCTTAGGTTTCCTGTTAAGCCCATATGGGTGTGGGGCATGGCCTGAGGTCTCCTGTCAAGCCTCACCAGGCGGGGGCACAGACTCAGGTCCCCCAGTACTGGGAGGGGGCACAGCCTCAGGTCCCCTGTCAAGCCCCACTGGGTGGGGGCGCGGCTTGAGTTCCCCTGACCCATCACTTGAGTTCCTTTGCCTGGGTGCATCTTGAGGTCTCCCATCAAGCCCCACTGGATGGGGGGCATGGCCTGAGGTTCCCTGTCAAGCCCAGCCAGGCAGAGGGGTGCAGCCTCAGGTCCCCTGGCCCAGTGCTGGGGTGGGGGTGTGCCCTGAAGTCCCCTGTCAAGCCTCACCTGGTGGAGTGTGCAGCCTGAGGTCCCCTGACCTGGCACTGGGGCGGGGGGGGGGAGGGTGGGAAAGCCTGAGGTCCCCTAGCCCAGCACCAGGACAGGAAGCACACCTCGAGGTCCCCTGTCAAGCCCTGCCAGGTGGGGCCACAGCCTGACATCCCCTGTCAAGCCTTGCCGGGTGAAGGATATGTCCTGAGGTCCCCTGTCAAGTCCCCCCGGGGGTGCGAGAGGGGGGAGACTCAGGTCCCTGCTGATTGCTTATTAAAGCTCCTTATGGGAACTTGGCCTCAGCTCTGGGTGCAGCCATCTTTGTGATGGAGTGATGGTTAATTAGCATACTGACTCTTTATTAGATAGAATTAAACTGTATTCGTTATTTAAACTCAGCTCAAAAACCAACTCTAATAAACCCAGAGACACAGAAGCATGGTACAGTCTGAGGGATCTCAGAGGAAAAGTGAGGATGGAGGGTGGGGGTGGGGAGATTAACAGGGGAACTTACATGTATATATGAATAGTCTAAGAACATAGACAATAGTGTGGTGAAGGCCTGGAAGGATTAGAGAGGGGTACAGGGGATCAATTGGGAGGTGGGGAGTGAAATGGGGGACATCTATAATACTTTCAACAATAAAGAAAAACAATTAAAAACAAAGAAAAAAAATACTAACTCTAACTGGAAATTAAAAATTTCTTCCTTTAGGTTCCAAGGCCTTTGTTATACCTCTATTATAATATCTGACTTCATTTGGCCTGATGTCTGATTGCATCTCATCATCATAGTAAAGTTTGGCATTTATGTCTGTTGAATAAAGTCTATTTCTGGATATTTTAAAGTGTGCTAGAACTGAGAATACCAATTCTTCAGTATGTCTAATTTTACTATAAAGCATACTAAATTTGTGTCATTTAGTATAGATGCCCAATTAGAATCACTCTTAATAATAATAGCCAGGTTTTTACCCCTTACAAAAAGGTAGAAAGAGAAAAAAATGTTTAAAAGAATTAAGATGATAAAGGTAGAAGAAAGGAGAAAAAGAAGTACATATATTTGAGAGAGATGTATAAAAGAAATTCAAAATAAAAAATGCAATTGAAAAAGAAACAAAACTATTGCTATCCATTTACTATGGTGATACTGCTACTAGGACATATCTATATTAATAATAGAGGAATATGCAAGTTTTCTGGGATGCCATCACAGTAACAACCAGCAGCAGGCTGTGTGGGTCGGCTGTGTGGCTGGCATGGGGGGTTAGTGAGGGATGACCAAAAGACTGAACAGCAGGCTGCATGGGGTGACCAGACTGGCAGGGGGGCAGCTGGGGGAAACCAGGATGGTAGTTGGGAGGGGGGGGAAGAGTTAGGAGTAATCAGACAGAGGTAGTTAGGGATAATCAGGCTGGCAGTGGGGGGAAGGGGGGGCGGCAGTTAGGGGTGATCAGGCAGGCAAGCAGATGAGCATTTAGGAGCCAGTGGTCCCAGATTGTGAGAGGAATGTCTGACTGCCGGTTTTGGCTTGATCCTGGATTGGGCCCAAACTGGCAGTCAGACATCCCCTGAGGGTCCCAGATTGGAGAGGGTGCAGACTGGGCTGAGTGGACCCCCTCCCCCCAGTGCACGAATTTTGTGCACCTGGCCTTTAATTCTATAATAAATGTTAATCATTTCTTTGGATAAATAAAATTTAATACTTTGATTAATATATATATAATAACTAAGAGATCCAGTGATGTGTCTTGCCCCGTGCACATCATAGAGCACATATAATAACTAGAGGCCCATTGCATGAAATTCATGCACAAGGGAGGGGGGTTTCCCTCAGCCTGGCCTGCACCCTCTCCAATCCGGGTCCCCTTGAGGGATGTCCAACTGCCTCTCGCAATCCAGGTCTGCTGGCTCCTAACTGCTTGCCTGTCTGCCTGACTGATTGCCACTAACTGCTCCCCTGCTGGCCAGATCGCCCCTAACTGCCTCTGCCTTCCCCACACCCAGGATTCAGGATTCCCTCCTCTGGCCAGTCACAGGCACCCGGGACCTGGACTTTCCTGCCTTTGGCTGGGCACAGGCACCCAGGACCCGGGCCAGCCACGGCTGCAGGGAACTGGGAACATGGGGCTTGCGGCTTGTCCCTCTCCCAAGCTGCAAGTGCAGATGCAGCTGCTGGTGCCTGGGACTGCGGGATGGGCAGCTTGTCCCTGTTTCAGGCCACAGGTGTAGCTGCTGGCGCCGGGACCACAGGGTGGGCAGCTTGTCCCTCTCCTGGGCCACTGGCTGGCTGGTCCCCATTCCTCTCTTATGAGCTCATTTGTGCCTGGCTGGTCCCCATTCCTCTCTCATGAGCTCATTTGTGCCTGGCTGGTCCCCTTTCCTCTCTCTCCAGTGTTGAGTGTTTGATCTGTTATGGGGTAACAGCATGATACCATTTGCATATTAGCTCTTTATTATATAGGTTGAGTATTTCTCTGACCCTACCTAATCCACGTTGTGCCAGGGGAAAAAACTCTTCTCTTTCAACAAATCAAGTTTCTCATTTTTTTTTTTAACTTGGGGAAAACAAAAAAAATCTTACTAATTTTTTGCACCTAGTTGAAACAATGCACAAATTCATTTACCATAGAGAACTCAGAGGAAAAGTTTACTTTGAAAAGTTCATAAAATGATGTGCATTTCTTTAGTTTCATGTGACTTTTGTCAATATGCTATATGGTATTAGAAATAAAATTAATTTTACTTGAATATACATATAATTTAAGGTTTAAAGAACTAGGAGAGAGTGGCTATTCACTCAAAAGCTAATAATTAAAGTCAAAGGTATAAAGTACACTGGTTTCTGTAAAGCATTTTAATATGGTAATTAGCAGGGATGGAAGTAACCCAAGGTTCCATTGACAGATGAATGAATAAACAAAATGTGATATATAGTTTCAGTATCAAAAAGGAAGGAAATTCTGATACATGCTACAAAATGGATAAACCTTGAAGACATTACGCTAAGTAGAATAAACCAGTCACAAAAGGACAAATGCTGTTTGATTCCACTTATATGAGGCTCCTAGATAAGTCAAATTCACAGGGACAGAAAACAGAGCAATGATTGCCAGAAGCTGGGGGAAGTATGGGAAATTATTGTTTAATGGGTATGAAGTTTTGGTTTGAGATAATGAAAGATATTCTGGAGACAGATGGTGGTAATGATTAGATAACTATCAATGTGAATGTACTTAATGCCAGAGAACTGTACACCTAAAAGTGATTAAAAAGATAAACATTATCGGTAGTTACAAAAAGTCATGTGGATATAAAGTACAGGATAGAGAATATATTCAATAATATTGTAATAATTATGTACAGTACTGGATGGGTACTTTAAACATCGAGGGGATCACTTTCTAAAGTACAGTATATGATTATTTGACCATTTTACTGTACACCTGAAATTAAAGCAAAATATTAATAAAACTGTAATTGAAAAATAAAATTAAAACAAGTGAAATTTTTTATTATATTTTTCCTACAATAAAAAAGAATAAAAACGGCTAGTAAAAATAACAGACATTTAATCAGAAGCAAAATCAGATAGGTCCAAGAAGTCTGTTGAACCTCTATCTTTAACAGGATTAAACTGTAAAGGGCAATTTTACTTGATAAAGCCTTCAAATGTTACAAATAGAAACTCAGAGTAAATTTCCCTCATTAGGATTTCATACACTGGACAGTACACTAGGATGAAAGTAGGTAAATAGTTGGATACTAAATTGTAGGGCACGTAAAAATCTGTTTAATTTCATTATTTTCAAATGAGTAATAGGAGTTGGTTAGACAAAAATATGGGTTTTCCAACATTATTTTGGAAGGTGGCTGTGGGGAAGAGAGTCAATAATTTCTTTGAAATTTTAAGATCGTGATGACACGTCATTTTTCTGGTAATTAATTCAAAGATGATGTACTAAGATTTATAATTGCTAGTTCTCTGAAGCACTCACAAATCCAGTAAATATGTGCCAGGTACTATCTACAATAATAAAAGTGTAACATATTAATTAGACTAAACAGCCTTCCGGACGACCTTCCAGATGAAGCCTAGGCTGTGAGGGAAGCCCAGGTCCCAGGTGCCAAAGGGAAGCCCATGCCGGCAGCCAGGTGGAGGAAGGCCGTGCATTGGGCTTCTAGTGTTAGATATTTATGGATGAGTAAAATCTCCTAATCCTCAAAATTCCTTATTAGGGTTAAACATACTGGTAAAACAAAAAGTAATACCTGCATAAAAATGTCACAATTTTTAAAGTCGAAGATTCTAAAGTAATTTTATACAACTTTGCAAAAGACAAAAATAGTCTGGAGTATATAAGCCACTTCCAAATACACAATGAATAGAGAATTTCATGTTACAATTATGTCCTTATGTCTCTCAGTGTTAAAAAAGAATTTTTTTCTAGCCTAGTACATATGTATAATAATATATATCTTGAACTTGATATGCAAATATCTATTTCAGTGATTAGTGCTTAAAAACCACTTTTACTAGGTTAATGCACTAGAACAGTGGTTAGCAAACTCATCAGTCAACAGAGCCAAATATCAATAGTACAATGATTGAAATTTCTTTTGAGAGCCAATTTTTTTAAACTTAAACTTCTTCTAGTGCCACTTCTTCAAAATAGACTCACCCAGGCCGTGGTATTTTGTGGAAGAGCCACACTCAAGGGGCCAAAGAGCTGCATGTGGCTTGCAAGCTGCAGTTTGCTGACCACTGTACTAGAGGCCAGGTAAACAAATCCATGCAGGGGTGGTGTCCCTTGGCCTGGCCAGTGATTGGATAGTGACCGGTCAATCAGTTGTTCGGTTACTTAGACTTTTATATATATATAGAAGGTAATACTTACTGGGCTGCTCCTTCCCTGAGAAGATTATCATTATTAAGCAGTAACCGGACATCTGAAAAACAAATACATTGATTTTTATATTATTATTTTTCTACGTCTGAAATTTCTATGCAATGAATATGGTTATTTTGGTCACATATTAACAGCACTCCCTCAAGAAGTAAGCAACATCAAAATATCACCCTCACAGCCAAAATAAGCAGAAAAACAAAAAACATCACTCTGTAGGCCAAAATAACCACAAAAACACATCATGGTATTAATTTAAAAATTGGTTAGGAAACAGAAAAGGAAATAAAATACAAATATAAGTTATTAGTTAATGAAAGAAGACTGTAATGTATCTCCAAAGAACTAAAAGGAGATATGCTATCCCAAAAGACCATGTGATAAGATCTGCAAAAGACTTAGCACCATGCCTCTACTTAGATTATACTATCATAAATTTCAAATTAATTTCTCTACATATATGTGATTAAATAAGAAACTTGTGAGCAGAGTGCAGAAGTAGGCATATCTGTCTTGAGACTATCTTTAAACAAAAGATTAATTCTGTCATAATTTTTTATTCAATTATTATGCAGATGTTAGCCTATTAATCATTAAAACATAACATCAGACTTCCCCTGATCTCCTGGGTTGCCTCCTGCCCCTGAGAGATCTGGACAGTGAAAGGGACAGGCCAGGCTGAGAGACCACCCCCTCCAGTGCATGAATTTTCATGCACTGGACCTCTAGTTAAAAATAATACCTCTTATGGGAAAATCTAAGCAGTATCTATTTACACATATAACGACCCAGGGTCTGTAATGTCCAAAATGACCAAAGACGATTGTATGCCAGGCTGAATGCCAGACTGCACAAGCAGCAGGCTTGGGTGGGTGGAGACTGGCAATCGAGCTGAACTGCTGACTTCTTGGAGAGAGAGAAAGGTGGGGCTGATCAGCAGCTACCCCAGGCTGCTGGTGAGGCCCAGAAATCAGCCCTTCTCTCTCTCTCTCTCTCTCTCTCTCTCTCTCTCTAAGAGGTTCAGCAGTACAGTCCGCTCTCCAGAAGCCTGGGGTGGCTGCTGATCAGCCCCGCCTCTCTGATCGGACCTAGAGATAGGCCTGGAGATGCTGACTGGCATAGAAACTGACCAATCAGAACCAAATCTGGATGAAGTGGAGGAGACAATGGTTGCCTAGGAGGCAGAGCTTTTGATGCTGACTGGTATAGAAACCAACCAATCAGAACCTAATCTGGATGAACTGTGAAGGCAGAACCTAAGGTGGGGGCTGAGGAGGGGTTTTAGGGCAACAGCTGTTTGGTGTAAGGTGTAAGAAAGCGGTTCAATTTTTTAATGACCAATTTGGCAGTATAGTGCATATGGCTGGCTATCAGTTCAGATATAGGGATTATGTATTTTTGCAAGAGCATCTCCTCCTGTTGAAAAAGCCCCCCCCAACACCCTGCTGCCCATTTAAGCAATCCTATCCTATATAATCTATACTAATAAAATGGTAATATGCCAACTAGACCGGGTCGACAGGACATCTTTTGGACTAGCAGTGGTGGTTGTTGGGTGATGCACCCAAGAATCAGAGAGGAGGGAGCCCGATTCTGGGGCGCGTCACCCAAGAACCTCCCTCTCACAATCTGGGACCCCTCAGGGGGCATATGCCTAGGTTTCAGGCTCGATCCCTAGTGGGAGCTGTGTGGGAGGTAACCGATCGATCAATGATTCTTTCTCATCACTGATGTTTCTATCTCTATCTCCCTCCCCCTTCCTCTGATATCAATAAATACATATAAAAATATATTTTTAATAAAACCTCACTGAAAGGTATGTTTTTTAAAATATTTGTTTATGTTAATCCTCACCAGAGTGTATTTTTTTTCCTTTGATTTTCAGAGAGAGTGGAAGGGAGGGGGAGAGAGAAATATCGATGTAAGAGACACACATTGATAGGTTGACTCCCACACACACCCTGACTAGGGCCACGGATAGAACCTGCAAATAAGGTATTCCTTGACAAGAATTGAACCGGCGACTTCAGTTTGCCGACACTCCAACCACGGAACAAAACTGGGTAGAGGTTTTGAGAGAGAGGGGGGGGGGAGGGAGGGAAGGAAAGAGGGGGAGAAACATTCATTAATCAGTTGCCTCCTGTACATACCAACTGTGATGGAACCTGTAACCTAGATATGTTCCCTGACCAGGAATCAAACCTGAAAACTTTTAGTGTATGGGACAATGCTCCAACCAAATGAGCCACCCAGCCAGGGCTCTTTACCAATAGGAAAGTAATTTAAAAGCAAATCTATTTGATCAACTTAGCTTTATTCTGGGGTGTGGGGAGGAAACCCATGTTTTTATCATAAGGAGAGTAAAGTGAAATAGAGAATTTGAATAAAATACTACTCTTAAAGAAGGGATTAGTAGGTTGTGGTTCTAAGCCAAGCTACACATGAAATCATAGGGTAGTGGATGGACGGCTTAAAAAATAAGAGTCTTAGCACAGATCTACCAACTTCTGGACCTCAGGATAGGAAACTTTCTTTTTTAATGCCCTAATCATCATATGTATTAACATATATTTAGTTTATAGAGGCTGAATATTAAAACAGAAATTAAACCTAAGGGAAGAAGAAATACTTCTCAATTTTCTTCAACTTCTAAATTCACTACTATCTACACTAATAAAAGAGAAATATACAAATTACTACCACTCTGCTTCACTACCAGCCAATCAGAGTGAGTATGCAAATAAACCTGAAAACATGGTGGCAGCCCTGCCCCCCTGCTGCTCCAGGCCTGTGGGGGTTGAAGAAGTCGGGCACCAGTGCCTGAGACTGGGTGCTGCCTGGGAGATGAAGAAGCTGCCTGCCCCATGACAGCAGCAGAAGCCTCACATCTGCCTGCCCTACATCCTGAGGGAGATGGAAAAACTGGGCCCCAGTACCTGAGGCTGGGCACGGCCCAGGAGACGAAGCCACTTGCCCCATGATCCCAGGCCACAGCCAGCCAGAGAAGTTGCCCACACTGCATCCCAGGGAAGATGAAGAAGCCGCCCGCCTGTGGTACAGGTGCCAGCACCTGCGGCTGGCTACAGCCTAATAGACGGAGAAGCCGCCCACCCCACAGTCCTGGGTACCAGTACCTGAAGCTGGCTGTGGACCGGGAGACGGAGAAGCCGCCCACCCCACATAGCCAGCATGGGCACCTATGGCTGACCAGAGGGAGGGAAGCCCGGGCCCTGAGTGCCTGTGGTTGGCTGGAGGAGGAAATTCTGGGTCCTGGATACAGGGCCGAGGCAGAGTTGGTTAATGGCAATCAAGCCAGCAGGGGAGCAGTTAGGGAATTAGGCAGGCAGGCAGAAGAAGTTAGGGGTAATCAAGAAGGCAAGCAAGCAATTAGGAGCCAACAGTTCTGGATTGTGAGAGGGATGTCCGACTGCCAGTTATCCCTGGAGGGGTCCCAGATTGGAGAGGGTGCAGGCCAATCTGAGGGACACTCTGCCCCCACCTCGTGCATGAATTTTGTGCACCGGGTCACCAGTCTTATATAATAAAAGCCCAGTGATTGAACAGTGGAATGACCGAATGACTGGTTGGCCAGTTGCTATGACACACACTGATCACCAGGGGGCAGACACTCAAACACAGGAGCTACCCCCTGGTGGTCAGTGAGCTATCACAGAGGGGTGCAGCTTGGCTGACCGGGATGAACGGCTGCTCCTGCTGTAAACCTTGGGCTGATGGGAAGTAACCTGGGCTGCAACGATTGCCCCTTGCCCTAGGCCAGTGATCAGCAAACCGCGGCTCGCGAGCCACATGCGGCTCTTTGGCCCCTTGAGTGTGGCTCTTCCACAAAATATCACAACCTGGGTGAGTCTATTTTGAAGTGGCATTAGAAGAAATTTAAAAAATTTGGCTCTCAAAAGAAATTTCAATCGTTACATTGTTGATATTTGGCTCTGTTGACTAATGAGTTTGCTGACCACTGCCCTAGGCTCCTTCTCTTTGCTCCCTGCCACCTCCTTCTGGAGGCCTGCAGGCCACACAGCTCAGATGACTGAGATGAGCAGTGCTCCTATAGTGGGCCGACCCTCCCTCTCCCCCCCCCCCCCCCCCCTCCGCCGCAGGCCACATCCTCCATCAGTGCATGAATCCTGTGCACTGGGCCTCTAGTGTTACCTAATAAAAGACAAACATGTAAATTGACCGTACCTCTGCTATGCCACCAGCCAATCAGGAGTGATATGCAAACCAGCCCAACAAAGATGGTGGTTAATTTGCATAAACAGGCACCAAATGACGGGGCCGGGGGGTCCCAATGGGACGCAGGCAGTCTGCCCCACACCCAGTCTCTCAGGGCCTCTGGGCAGTGTGGGAAGGCAGGGCTGGAGCAGAAAGAGGCAGCTCCCGGAGTGGAAAGAGGCGGTTCCAGGGCCTGAGCAGAAAGGGGCTGGGCCACAGTGGAAAGGCGGTGCTGGCAGACAGGGAAAAGAAAGCCCATTCTAGCAAGAATCTGTGTGCATCGGACTTCTAGTAGATTTTGTAATTATCTTAAAAGGCAGAATTATTTTAATTTCCAGATTCATTTTTACAATGTAGACTTTCCAGTCTTCTAATTTTAGCTCTGTGGTTAAATTTTTAAATTCATAAGAATTACTACATATAACTGTATATATTAAATCATATGTTATTATAGTTTGTAGATAATTTAAGGAATTTTAAAGGATAGTTTTAACTTCCTATATTTTTGCATCTCAAACTTATTTTTTTCTGAGGTGAAATTTCATTATTTGTTACACCAATTTCAACTTTTAAAATCTCATAGCACTGGTGTAACAAATAATGAAATCTCATCTCAGAAAAAAATTAAGTTTGAGAGGCAAAAATTATAGGAAGTTAAAACTACACTTTAAAATTCCTTAAATCATGTACAACTATAACAACATATGATTTAATGTATACAGTTCATCAACACCAAACCAGTATTATATGAAATGCTGAAAGGTACTCTTTAAGAAGAGGAAGAAGAAGAAAAAGGTAAAGATAAAAATTAGGAACAACAAATACATATTTATCAACAAGTGAATCTAAAAATCAAGTGAATAAAAAAATCTGATGAACAGAATAAACTGGTGAATATAATAGAATCAGGAGCATAGAAAGGGAGTAGACTGACAAGTCTCAGGGGGAAAGGGGTGAGGGGAGTAAGGGGAGAGACTGGACAAAAATCATACACCTATGGATGAGGACAATGAGGGGGAGGTAAGGGCAGAGGGTGGGTTGGAAGGCGGATGGAGGGGAGCTATGGAGGAAAAAAGAGGAACAATTGTAATAGCCTGAACAATAAAAATTAAATTAAAAAAAAATTAATAGTTTCAATTTTTTATTTATAGATGAATTATTAAAAAGTGAGGTTTATAAAAGGTATACTGTAAACTAATTTGACATATAATTTAAATAATGAATTATTTTTACATGTGCTGTAATCTTCTAAGTATGGTAAAACAATGTTTCCCCCCTTCTTTTTGGCTTCTCATATTAATCCAGTAATATGATTAATGTTTTTCTTTACAAAAATAAAAAAATGGCCTGGCCAGTGTGGCTCAGTGGTTGAGCATTGACCCATGAACCAGGAGCTTAAAGTTCAATTCCTGGTCAAGACATATGCCCACCCGGGTTGTGGGTTTGATTGCTAGTAGGTAGCTCTTCGATGATTATCATCACTGATATTTCTATCTCCCTCTTCCTTCCTCTCTCTGAAATCAATAAAAACATTTTTAAAAAAATATTCTTTTATTGATTTCAGAGAGGAAGGGAGAGAGAGATAGAAACATCAATGATGATAATCATTGATTGGCTGCCTCCTGCATGCCCCCCACCAGGGATCAAGCCCGCAACCCCAGATATGCACCCTTGACTGGAATCAAATCTGGGATCCCTCGGTCTGCAGGCCAATGCCCTATCCACTGAGCAAAACTAACCAGGGCAAAACTTTAAAAAAAAAGAGAAATACAAAAATGAATTTCCCAATTCCAAAAAATGGTTAAAATTAAAATTTTCTTGCTTTTTAAAATAAATTTTAAGGGCATTAATTTATTCAAACATAATTATCATATATACCTTACCAGTAAAAACATTATTTTCTAGCCATAAGAAAATCCAGACTGACAAAAATATTCACTGTAATGGAAAAAATAATTCTCTACCTATTTCCCTTAGCTTAATTATTTTGGTTATGTCAGTTACTCTTTTTAAAAAGAGTACTTAATATATCAAGTCTTAATATTATGAATTAAACACTTACCATTAAACACTTCATTAAATTCTCCAGGAGGAGCATGAATGATGAATTTTGCTGCTATACGCACCTAAAATAGAAATAAAGATATAAATGTCCCATAGCATAGGCCTCTATCAGAACAAAAATTCAAAATTTTTCTCTTTTAAAGTTCCATTAAAGATGGCTTAAGAAAATTCATCCAACCACCTAAAGATTTTATTGTTTTAATTATTTACTACTATCCCATACAATAGGCCAGCGACCATAATGGTGTAACGACCAGAATGACTGATTGACCAGTTGCTATGAGGTGCACTGACTACCTCTTGGTCCCTCCCCTTATCCACAAGCTCCGATTGCTGGATGGCCAATGGGGAGCCATAGGGTGGCTGCAGGGCAGGACTGTGGACTGGCAAGCAGGTGGAAGGCACTCCGGCTCCGATAATAGTGAACAGGGAACCACAGGGGACTGGTGTGGGTGGCGGTGGGGTGGGACTGGGGACTGACAAGCAGGCGGAGGGTAGACCTCTTGGTCCCTCCCCCTGGCCTGCAGGCTCAGATCGCTGGATGGCCAATGAGGAATCATGGAGAACTGGGGTGGGTGGTGGAGGGGTGGGACTGGCAAGTGGGCGAAAGGCAGACCTCTTGGTCCCTCCCCATGGCCCACAGGCTCCAATTGTTAGATGGCCAACAGGAAATCCCAGGGAACCAGGGTAGCAGAGGCTGGTAGGAATGGGGACTGGCAAGTGCGTAGAAAATGGCCCTGATTGCAGGCTAGGTATAGGGACCTCCCCGTGCACGATTTCGTGCACTGGACCTCTAGTTATAATCATAGGCTGATAACAACCTAACTTTACATTACAAAAAATTACAAAAGAATAAAACCTAGTTAGTAGAAAGAAAAATAACAAAAATTAGAGCAGAAATGATAGATAAAATAGAGAACAATAAAACTAAGAGCTAGTTCTTTGAAAAGATTGACAAGACTTATTTTAGTTAGCCTCATCAAGAAAAAAGAGATGACTCAGATAAACAAAATCAGAAATGAAAGAGAAACTGTTATAAATGATACAACAGAAATAAAAAGGATCATGTCAGACTACTATAAACAATTATAATCCAAAAAATTGGACAATTTAGAAGAAATTGGCAACTTCTGAAACAACTTGCCAAGACAGAATCATAATGAAATAGAAAATCTGAACAGACCAATTATAAGGAAATCAAATCAGTAATCAAGAACCTTCCAAAAGAAAAAATTAAGGACCAAACAGCTTCAATGGCAAATTCTACCAAATTTTTTTTAAATATATTTTTATTGATTCCAGAGAGGAACAGAGAGAAAGAGAGAGAGAGAAACATCAATGATGAGAGAATCATTGATTAGCTGTCTCTTGCAAGCTCCCTACTGGGGTTCGAGCCTGCAATCAAACCCAGACCCTACAGTCCATAGGCTGATGCTCTATCCACTGAGCCAAACCAGTATTCTTAAAAACAGCTCTAAAACACAGGCATTTTCACATTTCATGCTAGTTTTTTTTGTGCAGAGCATTTACTTCACATACACTGACTTCCTTTACCCTCAGTTAGAAATCATCACTTCCCTTTCTACTTGATTCTGCTCACCTCAAAAACTAGTTTTAGCAGGAGAAAAAGCTAAATTCCTAGCTGCATGGTGGCCATGAACAATTAAAATCTGTTTTTTATTTACTAGTAAGCCAAAATAAATAATCTGCATACAAGTCTTAATTTTTTTAAACTTCTACAAATCTCCATTTTTAATAGGTAAACTAATGGAAATAAAATACATAATTTCTTACCTTTCTCAAACCCTTGCCTCTTATATAAAATACCAGAGACCTGGTGCACGAAATTCATGCACGGAAGGGATGTTCCTTCAGCCCTGCTGCACCCTCTGCAATTTGGGACCCCTACACCTTTTTCTTATTTAACTAACCTCTTCAGATTTAAAAAAATTAACTGAAATATCACCTACTCTAGGAAATCCTCTTTGAACAAATGTCTTTATAATCTGTATTAAGTATTTTCATAGTATACCATTCTTTTTCTTTAATAGCTACTTAAGAGTGCATGCAATGTGTTTTTCATTCTTGCATCTGAAATTTTTCTTCTTGCTCTTGTAATAGCAAAGCTTATCCAATTTACATTTGCCCTTCAAGGGCTTATATTTGGTTCAGTTTCTAGTTGGCTCACTGCTTTTTTTTTTAGGCAATAAATTTGGGTTATGATAGTAAGCCTCACTTGTAATCAAGCCTGTAGGTCTCTCTATTGGAATATTTCTATAATACCTATGACTTTAGCATACCAAAGATTGTGTTCATTTATAGAAAATAACAATAAATGTCATCTGATCATTTGATCTTCTAGTAATATTTTATAGTAAGATGTATTATTCTAGTAATTTAACTATTACAAAACTGAGGCGTGCAGAAATAAATTACATCGAACAATAAAGAACTCAAATATCAAAGCATAGTACACTTAGGGCCTCCCTTATCCTGTGCCTCAGCTATCATAGCATAGTACACAGTTCACATGGAACTCAGCTTCCTTTTAAATAGGAAGGGATGACATATTCATGAAGCAGCTACTTCCACACAGATTTTTTAAATTTAATTCACAGCACATACTCTTTGTACTAATTATTGGAAAATCATCCTAGCAATTGCCCCTGTTACTCTCTGTATTGTTGCCTTACATTCTGATCTTATTACTGTGCTTTTATCATCCATTCACTCTAATAAGATTGTGAATCTTTTAAGGGCAGAGATCATGACTTGAGCTTGTGTTTTTCTGTCATGGTGCCTAGATAAATACTCAAATGCCATCCAGTCCAAATGACTGTGATGAGAAAGGCCCACTGTTGCTGGAGACCTCTGCTTTTTTTTTTTTTTAAGGGATTTTACTTCTGTGACTTTACAGAGGGGTGAAGAGGAGTTAAGGGAATTTGAGGAAACCCAGATAGAATTCTCCTCCTAAAATATTTTGCTAAGCTGGCAACCGGAACCTCCAGTCATTTGTCCAATTAATAACAAATGCACTGTCCAATTATTAACAAATGTCCAGCAATAACAAAGGCACTGGTCTCCTAGTGCTAATGCGTGGGGATCAAACCCCAGCCTGCAGGAACTCACCCCGCAGTCAGGACCAGACCACTGGATAGAGCTGGGTTGTTACTCCTAACTCTGGGGAGAGTGAGACTTCCCATAGCTGCAGGCTAGAGGCTCTGGACTCCACACCATGCCCGCAACAGGTTCCTACAGCAGGTTGGTCAGTGAAGTAGCTTCTTCGCCTGGGATTGTGGGAGCGGCTTGGCCAGGCTCTGCTTGGCTTGTTGGATCCATGATCGCGGGGCGCCTCAGCCTGGCCTGTTCTCCCCGTGATTGTAGGGTGGCCCGGCCCGGCCTGCCTTCTTTGCCCCATGACTGAGGGGCTGCTCGGCCTGTACTGTTGGCCCCATGACCTCAGGGCGGATCAGCCTAGCCTCTTCCCCCGTGATCGTGGGGCAGCGTGGCCTGGGCTCTTTGCCCTGTGATCGTAGGGCAGCGTGGACCCAGGCAGGCAGCATCAGGTACTGCTCCTGCTGTCTGCCCGGGCTCAAGCTCCCATTGCTATTGCAGCTTGGACCCGGGCAGGAAGCATAAGGCGCTGCCCCTGCTGCCTGCCCAGGCCCAAGCTGCCAATGCAATTGGGTCTTGGATTGGGAGGCTTGGATCCTGCCTGTGGTATAGGACACTGTCTGTGCCACCTGCTTATGCAAATTTACCTGCCATCTTTGCTGAGTTATTTTGCATATCACTCCTGATTGGCTGTGGGTGTAGCGGAGGTATGGTCAATTAGCATTTTTCTTTTATTAGAGTAGATTATGTACAATTATTCTCTGAGATAGGTGTTTATTATTCTTACTTTATGAAAGGGAAAACAGAGATCCAGAATGGGAATTTGAATAAAGAAGTCTAAGGCTTTTCACAGAGCTGCTTTCCAACACAGTAGGGGAATGGGAACAAAAGAAATCTCTGGGTAAATGCATCTAACTCCACTGCTTCTGCTTCTATTATTGCCACACAACAAAAGCTCTCAATTTATACACCGCCTATTGCACACTCTCAAGATTAAGATCCATTTTTCTAACTATTATTGACCTATAAGAAATTTCCATCACAAAGCTTCAAAGATATTTCTCAGACAGTTCTCACCCAAACCCACTCCTGTTCTTGATAAAATTCCCTCTCCCAGTCAATCACATGAACAATGATGTCTAGCTCTCCTGCTCAAATCCAATTTTCTTTGACTCTACTCCATTTAGACTCAATGACTTTGTTTCTAGGTTGTGGCAATAGTTGCCCTGCCTATAGTCACATCTTTCTCTAAAATTCATTTTCTAACCTGGTTACTAGATTGATATTTTTCAATGTAAATTCTGATCATGTTTGCTTTTTTCTGCTTATCATTTATCTAATGGTCCCTCATTGCATGATATGTCAGGATTTCCCATATCTGAAAGCTACAAACTGTAACTGTTAAACAACATAAACTTTTAAATATGACTATGGATTCAGACTACGGCACCACTGCCCATCACCAGTATGACCACAAACAAACTAAATTCAGTTTTCTCATTTGCAGTAAATAAGACCTTTAGGAAAGTGCTCAACACAAATAAGCACTCAGATAATAGCTATTACCTTTTTACTCTTTTTAGCTTCTACAACCTATCCACTCTTTTTCTCATCCCACATAACCACAGTACTTGGAACCTCACCACTTCATTCCATCTCTTAAACAAGAACTCTTTTCTTTCAAGCTTCCACATTACTGTATATATATGATTTGGCCATCTTTTATCTGTGGCGAAATTATACAGCAGCAAAATATCTTAAAATTTGAAAATTACCGGAAGAAAAATTCAAACAGAAACGAAAACTCTAAGATCAAATTATGCTATTAGAAACTTCTTGATGTATTATTTAGCATAGCAATCATTAGCAAATACTTTTTGTAAAAGATGAATATTATTGAAATCTGTGTTATAAAGGCCTAAAATTATTTGTGTGTTGACATCTGGTGAAAACTGCAAGGACCTTGAATGGCCTAACACCAAGTTCCCCTCTTTACTCTGCTCCTCTGATAAGGTTATCCGGGCCAGATAAACCTCTTTATCACAGGGAAAAGGCACACTTCCTGCTTATGCCTGAATAGCAGCTATCAGAATTATTAAAATAAACCAATCATATCATCTGATGGAAAAGGGATCACTCTAGCTTCTTGATATGACAAAGCTGGCCTCCCATAGCCTCCCTCTCTCTCTGTCCTGGAGTACAACCCCCCATGTGGCCCTGCATTGCATGCTTTTGCCCCCCTCTCCCAGGCTAATAAGCATATGTGATTAATAAACTGCTGTTCATCTCATCTATTCAGTGTCAGGTGGTTGTGTGTTCAGCCATCCAATAACCCCATGGCAGGAACACATCCCCTTACCAACAGTGAAGAGGAGACAGATAAAACAAGAACTTACTTATAGGGGGAGTTTGAATTTAAGATATGTAACTGGGGACTAGGAAGGAATGAACTCAGTTAAGCAAGCAAATAAATATCTATGTATGTATACATATATCTATCTATAAAAAAGCCTAAGCGACTGTCCAACTGGTAGCTATGACATGCACTGACCACCAGGGAACAGATGCTCAACCCAAGAGTGGAAACCATGGCATGAAAATGTGGAACAGACTGATGAATCTCAGAGGGAAAGTGGCAGGGGGAGGGCCGGAAGAGATTAACCAAAGATCTTATATGCATAGTAGAGGCCTGGAGCACGGATTTGCACGGGTGGGGTCCCTTGGCTTGGCCTGCAGGGATCAGGCTGAAACCACCTCTCCAACATCCCCCAAGGGGTCCCAGATTGTGAGAGGGCACAGGCCAGGCCGAGGGACCTCACTGGTGCATGAATCCATGTACTGGGCCTCTAGTTGTGTGTTTGTGTGTGTGTGTGTGTGTGTGTGTGTGTGTGTGTGTAGGTATAGTTATACATATATATATATAATGTAAATGTTACAAGGGTATGAGAAAGTTCTTCATAGATCTTCATTTTTATTTCGGATATAAATTTACAAAAGTGTTTTTGTCTACTTTCCTATTCTCTAATGAATTGGGAAGACAGGAAAAATTGAAATAACATTTTATTTTATTATTTTTTAAAAACATATTTTTATTGATTTCAGAGAGGAAGAGAGAGGGAGAAATAGAAATATCAATGATGAGAGGGAATCGTTGATTGGCTGCCTCCTGCATGCCCCCTAATAAGGATTGAGCCCACAACCCAGGCACATGCCCTTGGCTGGAATCTAACATGAGACCCTTCAGACCAAAGGCCAATGCTCTATCCACTGAGTCAAACTGGCTAGGGTGACAATTACATTTTAAAAAGGGAAGAATCTGAACCTACTTGACAAAGACTATGGAAAACAAAGTTCCTTTATAAGAATGAAAAATTTACAAATCAAGTCCTGAAATTCAGAAGCTAAGCAAATCTCTTGAAAAGAGAACTCTTAACATTTTTAGTAAATGGTTTTTTGTTTAAGAATAAGAACAAGCCCAGCTGTTGTTGCTCAGTGGTTGAGTGTTGACCTATGAACCAGGAGGTTACAGTTCGATTCTTGGTCAGGGCACATGCCTGGATGGTGGTAGAAGTACAGGAGGCAGTTGATCAATTATGCTCTCTCACCAAGCTGATCAATGATGCTCTCTCATCATTGGTGTTTCTATCTCTCTCCCCCTCTCTGAAATCAATAAAAATACATTTTAAAAACATAAAAAGTACAAGTCTACATCAATAACCTTTTCAGATGAAAATAATAATCAGGATTTTAAATTATGAGATAATGTAGATTAAATATTTCAAAACCTTCAGACTAATTGGCAACTCTACTGAATGATAAAATAACTGGGAAAAATCTTGTGATGTGGACAGTCAAGTGGAAGAAAATGAATTCCATCCACAATTTTAGACAAACTTCCTCCACTCTTCTCTACTCCCTACTTTATAGAGAACTACTTGCCAGTTCAAAAATTAGAAGACTAAAATTAGTTTACTAAGTAGTGAGAAATGGCCTTTGATGGAGCAAATTAGAAGACCTGGAAGTGAAATGGACTTTCTCAAAAATGACATCAGGGTGGTTTGTGATTCTTCCAACCTTCTTTAGATCAGAATTCCCCAAATATTAGAAAAAACGTGGGCAGAATTCAGTTTTAAATTATTAAATTATTCAGACAAAGGGGAAACAAGGATATGCATTTTTTTAATAACAGATGAAGTTGATTCCACTATTTTAGAAGAGAATTCCCCAAATCTTTTCTGTAGGAAAGAATGTCACCTTATCTATCAAGTTCATTTTGATAAATCCCATAGAAAATTGTTTCTTGCTTTCTACCAAGAACTAGCACTATTTTCTTTTTGTAAATGCTAGGAAATAGCCATTTAGAATCAGAGATGTCTGAGATTGCAGACAGTGAAAAAAGTATTATGTTAATGCTAGGATGCTGCCTGCCACAAATTGTTCTTCATATGCTGCAGGCAAGAGGGAGGATGCTTCTCATATTATACAGACCATGTCTGTACCCAAGACAAAAATCAGTGCCTCCAGATGAGCAAATAATATTGACAGGTTGGGTGGCATTGACATGTCATGTTGAATCAAGGCAAACTTTTATCATATTGATGGGAAGATATTATATACAATACCCAGAAAGATGACTGGTTGGTGCTAAATCCTGTGGAGGCCTTGTTTTTCTCAAGTTTCAATATCTTTTTTCTTTCAGTGTTGCAACAGACAAATGGAAGAGAAAGCACATTTGGTATAAAAAGCTGTGATCAAAATCCTTGATATCATTATGGTATTCATTGATGATCCAGACAAATATCTATAAGGTATTGAATTGTTGCTCTCAGTCTTGGGTGATCCTCCAGAAAGAATAGTTAGTATACAATATCAAGTGTTTACTATCCTATGTTACCTGGACCACAGAATTTGAAAATGTATAATCTTATGTTAAACCTACACTGCTGAGTAAGACTGAAAAACTTCTGAGAGAAGGAAGCCAGATGCACATGAACTCCACATATAGCTTTCGGCTTTGTAATCCTTGATTCTCTCACTCTTTGCATTAGTGCTACAGAATTCACCTTTCTCAGCAATGCCAAACTTCATGGTGAAATGGCACAGGTAAAAATGATTAGGCTACGTTGCCTCTTTAAGATGTGTCTGTTACTGGAAGAAGTGAGTATCTGGCAGTGCTACTTCAACTTTATGATTGCCAGCTACAACATGATGGAACAGAAGAGTGGGAGAATTTTCTATAGGTAGCCAATTAATTGTTGCCACCAATTTATAAAAACTGTTGGAAAAATTATGTTATTTCAATTACCTGTGTTCATGAATTCCCCAATTTGTTTTGATGTTTTTGATAGACACTGTAAATTGGCAAGCTTTTTACAAACACTAACGTAAAACTTTAGTTCCAGGAGATTTTAAAACTATATGAAGAAAACTTCAATTCTTTAGCAGAAGTGGAATCCTCACCAAAGAAGCTATAAGTACAGTAACCTGACAAAAACTTAAGAATTTTTAAAAAACCTTGAGCAACTGAAAAAAGGGAGAAGATGAAAGTATAAAAAGCAGACATACATAAAATAGCTATTTGGAATCCAACAGTCCTGCAATCTACAGTAGCCTCAAAGTATACTGCACAGAAAATACACTAAAAATAATTTGTAATTCACCTTAATTCAAATTTAACCAGGAGTCCTATATTTTATCTGAGAATCCAGCCAACAACCCCTCTAATTTCCTTATGTTGAACATCATCCCACATAGTTATATCTCCTCCTTCACTAAGGCAGAAGACATTAGGGTAGAGATTTCCCAAATCAGGATTCACTGGAAAGCTTTAAAAAGAAAAAAAACAAAAAAAAATAACAGAGACCCATATTCCATTCCAGACCTCCTGAATCAATGTTTGGAGGATTAAGACCTAGAAATCTGCCTTTTAGAACCCCTCTCTCCCCCCTACCCAGGGTGATTCTGATGGGTAGCCAGATATTACACTGGCTCATAAGGAACTATATGCAAAACTTGAGGTATTTGGTCGTTTAAGAAAGGAACCAGAGAGTGCACCTGATTCTCAAGGAATATGATACCAAAGGGTCACTGCCTTATAGATGGTTAGTAAAGCTAAAAATAGATATAAAGCATTTTTCACTTTAACAATTATTTGACGTTTCCCTGTAACTCCTAAACATTGTCTATGCCTTTTTGAGTTATAAGAATACAAAAACACTTTTTAAAACTCTATCCTATTTAAATAGTTTATGATCAAATGATCACTACTGCATGTCTGCGTTAAGTTATTTTTAATTTGAGTGGTAATCTGTTTTGGTAAGGTTTAAATTTTTTTTCTTTATAATTATCACTGTGAATGATAATTAAAAACAACTTCTCCTCCCACAAAAAAACAACACAAAAAAACAGGCCCCATATCACTTCATGTTAAACTAGGTCATCTACTGAATTCAACATCACTTTTTCTTCAAATATGTTTTTATCATATTTAAAATATTAAGAAACCCACGAATCCAAAGGCATTATTCACTGTAAAAGTTATATAAGTTATGCCGAAACCGGTTTGGCTTAGTGGATAGAGTGTCGGCCTGAAGACTGAAGGGTCCCGGTTCGATTCTGGTCAAGGGCATGTACTTGGTTGCAGGCATGTTCCCAGGGGGGCGGTGTGCAGGAGGCGGCTGATGTCTCTTATGGATGTTTCTGACTTTCTATCCCTCTCCCTTCCTCTCTGTAAAAAAAATCAATAATATATATATATTTTTTAAAAATTATATAAGCTATTATTTATATTACATTTCTAATTCTTTCTCTCCTCTAAATCATTCCTCTCAGCCCACAAATACTAATTTTTTCTATCTTAAAAGACAAGTATCCCTAAAATGAAACAGCAGGAAAAATTTAATAGTAATATATCCACTTTTCCTATTTTGCTTCACTATCAATTTTTTTCAAGAATAATTTATACTTACTGTTTTCCTTTCTTATCCTTTAGTCAATACAGTGGTACCTTGAGATATGAGTTTAATTCATTCTGTAACCTTGCTCGTATATCAAGTTGCTCATATCTCAAAGCAAATTTCCCCACTGAAATCAATTGAAATGCCGTTAATCTGTTCCAGCCTCCAAAATGCCACCCCAGTTGTTCTTGTTACGTGTTTTTGAATAAGAAAAATGTATTTATAAATGACAAATATTATATAAAAACATAATAAAAGAGAATGTAAAGGAATAAACTGGTTTTATAAAGTATATTTACCTACTCGTTACACTCTTAATGCTACACTTTATCCCTAAACTGAATGTAACTTAACTAATCTTCACTGAACTTAATTGCTACTGGTCTTTGCGTTTTTGGCCGATTTAAAAAAAAAACGTGTCCAACGCGGTTTGTCTCTTCCTCCCTTTCAGAATGTTTCTGAAATGGGTGAGGCAAGTTTCATTGAACAGCTCCAATGCACGACCAGTAGCAACTTTTTCGGGGTGTTTCTTTTCCACGAAGTGTGACACCCTCTCCCACATTCCTAAGATCTCCTTTATCTCACTTGTAGAGATCTCCTCCTCGAAACCTATTTCTTGGAGAACCTCCGCATGTTGCTGAGACTGCAACTCTTGTAATTCCTCCGTGGTGAGTTCCAGAGAGTGCTCCTCGACGAGCTCATTCATGTCTCTCTCATCCAACTCCAGGCCTATGGATTTTCCCAGAGACACTATCTCCTCCTCCACTGGCACCTCGGGTTCGAATCCTTCGAAGGTCCTTTCGGCTACGGCCTCAGGCCACAGCTTCTTCATGCAGAGGTCAAAGTCCTCGTTGTAACACCCAGCCAGGCCTGATCAATAATTTTCAGGCATATCACGATGTCAAAGTGGTTCTTCCAGAACTCTCAAAGGGTGAGGTTTGTGTTCTCCGTCACCTCAAAGCAGCGCTGGAACAGGTGCTTGATGTACAGCTTTTTAAAATTAGAAATCACCTCCTGATCCATGGGCTGCAGGATAGGAGTGGTGTTGGGAGGTAGGTAGACAATCTTTATAAACTTGAACTCTTCGAGGAGTTCATCTTCGAGGTTTGGTGGGTGAGCAGGAGCATTGTCGAGGATGAGGAGGGCTTGCATGGTTAGGTTGTATTCCTGTAGATATTTCTTAACAGAAGGGCCAAAAACCAGGTTTACCCACTCCACAAAGAACTGCCTGGTGACCCATGCCTTCGGGTTTGCCCTCCACATAACTTGCAGTTTATCTTTTAAAATCTTATGTGACTTAAAGACTCTGGGGTTTTCTGAATGGTATACGAGCAGAGGCTTGATCTTGCAGTCGCCACTCGCATTGGCGCACAGTGCGAGAGTTAGCCTATCCTTTATGGGTTTGTGGCCTGGCATCACCTTCTCCTCTGCTGTTATAGAAGTCCTATTTGGCATCTTCTTTCAGAAAAGCCCTGTCTCGTCACAGTTGAAGACTTGCTGGGGGATATATCCTTTGGCTTCTATCAGTTCGGAAAAAGTTTTGAGGTAATCCTCAGCTGCCTTCACATCCAAACTTGCTGCCTCACCATGCCTGACGATGGAGTGGATGCCAGACCTTTTCCTGAAGTTATCAAACCAGCCTCTACTGGCTTTAAATGAGTCTTTGGATGCTTCGTCCGTGGAAGTGCGCGGGGTCTGCTCCAGCAAATCACCGTAAATCGCTCGCGCCTTCTCGCATATGATGCCCCGTGTTAATGTATCTCCTTTAAGCTGCTTCTCCATCACCCACACCATCAGTAGATTCTCCATCTTTTCATGGAGAGAGCTACGGAGCTTAGAAATTATTGTAACACCCTTAGCTGGCGTGATACCCTTTATCGACCCCTTCTGTTTAAGCACAGTGCATATCGTTGAAGTACTATACCCATATTGCCTCGCCAAGTCAGCCACTTGCACACCTTGCTCTCTATAACACTGGCATGCTCCTTCTGGAAATTCTCTTCAAGTTCTATGACATGAGCATCTATTCTGTGGCAGGTATTCACTTCTATTTCAAGAGTTACCTCCACCCTTTTTGTTTCTCTTATTCATAAATGAAAGCATACCCATCTTTGCTTTGTCTAAACTTGTTCTCCTAGAAAGTTTATGCCATCTTGTGGCTTTGAGACAGGACAGTAAGTCTGGGCAAGTGGAATAGGGAAAACTTAGACAGCTGAGCAAACTGACAGAGCAATTTACAACAGATACAGAAGGTTACTACCTCCCTAGAAGTAATATCTAGGTCTCAGTTGTATTTCGGCTTCAGACGCAGAAAAGCAGCAAAACCAGATGGGCAACACCAGGACCAGCTGTAATGACAGATGACCCCCTACCCTGACATTGACCAATCAGTGGAGACCCTGGCCCTGGAGGAGCACACCCAGAAAACTGATGAACATCCTGCTGAAACTCTCCTGAGATCTCCCCTAAGATTCCACCTGAAAAAGAGAAGTAAAGGCTCAAGAGAAAGGACCCAGTGAGTGCTCTGTCTCGGAAGTAGCCCGCTATTCCCTTTCCCCTCTTTTTCAAATTCTTCCTTCACGGGTACGCATCTGTTAAACTCTAATGACCCCACAAGACTAGCAACCAGGGGAACAAGGGGCAGCAGCAGCTCATCCCAGGCTAACCCCTGAATTTCATCTCAAGGCCTCCTTTTCTCTGACTTTCCAGAGAGCTAGGGCAGCCCAGCCTAGGCTCTCCTAATGCTTCTTCTATGCTAACTTTCTTATTTTACATTTCCAGCATTAATAAATGTTCCCTCATAGTCATCTGGACTGGTGGTGTGAATTTTTTTCTGCATGAAGCCAAGAACCCAGTTGCACCTAGGCAGAACAGCTAAGGGCCAGGTCCCCTTTCCTGTAGCAGCTTTAATTTATAAAGGGATTTCTAAATTGATATACTCTCTGGGCCTGACCACTTTCCAAGTTCCATTTGTACATTTCCATATCTGCTAGGCATGTTCATGTAGACATCCTGCTAGCATTTCAAACACAGTATAACCCAAATCAAATTCATCATTACTCCTCCCAGCTGTGCATCCGTTATGAGTGATAGTACCACTTTTCAGTCATCCAGATTTCAATGTTAACCATTATCTCTGATTCTTCCCTTTCCCCTACTTATCAAATCCTGTTGATTCCAATTCTGAAATCCGTAGCAATGTTCTTAAATCATGTGAAACTACTTTAAGCCAGGTCCTAACACTTAACCTAGCTTCCTCACTGTCCTCACTAGCCCCAATCTGTCCTAGACCTGTGTTTCTCAACTAGGATCAATTTTGTCCCATAGGAGATATTTTTTAATGTAATGCATCACATGGATCAAGGATGTTATTAAACATCCTAAAATGCACAGGACAGCCCCAAAGAAAGAGTTATATTGGTCCCAAATGCCAACAAGGCTGTTTAATACCATAATTCATCTCTACATTTCTTACTTGAAAAGTACCTGAGACATAGCTTATTCTCTACTTTTCTCCATTTCCCTAATTTTTCTTCCAGTGTTGTGCTCTTTCACACTACCTTATACCTCAATTGACATCTATCATCCTCCTAGGCAGAAGCAATTTTTCTGTCTCCCAAATTCCCATGAACTTACTATATGTCTAATTAATCTCTGACTCCATAGTTTTACATCGTGCCTACCAAACAGATAATCAAATCACCAACCTTCAGTGAATCTAAAACTTAATCTATGGTGTCATTGCTGCTATTCAGAAATACTACAATTCTATTCTCCTTCTGTGATCCCTCTGAAACTAGGCTTTTAACTTGCTTCAGTTAATTGAAATCTGAGCAGAAGTATAGTGAATCTAAGTGTGTGTGGGATGGGGGTGGGGTGAGTTTTAAAACCCAGTGTGCTAGTCACTACATTTCCTTCCCAATTCTCTGGGGACTGAGGGAAAAAAAAAAGGCTAAGTTTAGACTGAAGCTCTCCAACAGCCTGAAACTACGTGACTTTGCTCCTGACCTACACTAGATATATACAGAATGAGTGAAGAGATGTTGTACAAAGCTCCTACTACTAATTCCCACATGCTAAGGATTTTAGGTTTTTTATTGCATTATATCTTGATTCATAATCAATGTAAGATGCATAATTTTATATACCACTAAAAAAAGAGAAAATGCTACCAATTAAATATTATAAGCCACTGTGTACAATGCAGCCTTATAACTGAGATCTTAAAAAAATGGAAAATTATGAGCCCCAAAATCAATGAAGTATGGTATATTTAGTAAATTAATGAATGTGGAGGTAATTTTCAAAAATTATTTTTTTTGCCTTAACTGGTTTGGCTTAGTGGGTAGTGTTGGCCAGTGAACTGAGAGGTCCCTGGTTCGATTCCAGTCAGGGGCACATGCCCAGGTTGCAGGCTGGATCCCTGGTGGGTGTGTTGGATGTGTGTGGGTGTGCGTGCATGCACGTGTATGTGCAGGAGGCAGCCAATCAATGATTCTCTTTCATCATTGATGTGTCTGTCTCTGTCTCCCTCTCCTTCTTCTCTGGAATCAAAAATATTTTTTTAAAAATTTATTTTCATTTGTTCTCAACAGAAACATTTTGAACTAAAAAGTGTAAAAAGTTCTGAGCCATTAGCTTCACAATAAAACATATAAATATCTATAGTAAGTGGAAAAACGTAAAATTTGTACTTTTAATCTTCAAAATAAAATTTGTAAAATTCTCCTTTTTTTGACAACTATAGATGGGTTCTATACATGAATGTCTTCCAACAAATTACTGCGTCAGGCAATTAGAACTGTAGGTCAGATAAGTATTCCCATCATGCTTTCAAACTTAAAAATTACTTTGCACTCTCTGCTCTCGTGCTCATATATCCTGTGCTCTCATACTGAAATGCAATGTTTTATATATATATATATATTCTTATTATTTTATGTAGAAATAACTTCCAAGTGCACTAAAAACATACTACAAATTTGTTTTAATGTGCAAAGTCTGCAAAAATCCACTGAGGTTACAGCAGCTATCAAGTTTCTGCTTGCTGTAGGAATTTTTACATTTTATTGGTGCAATGATAGAATTCATTCACCAACAGAATATAATTAGGAATGACTATTTTCTACATTAATAGCTTACTAATTGAATTTAGTTTTTTATTAATAAGAACACTAGTCATACATTAATTATGATGGAATATAAAAGCAGCTTATATTGTTTTTACATACAAATAAAATTTGTGAGGCCAAATTATGGTTGCATAGTTAGGGAAAAACGTATAAACTGCTTATAAAGAATATTTAGCATGTGTAAGTGATTTGAACCATAACAAATTATCACTATCTGTAACTCAAAGTGCACCAGGAATTTCACTGACTATCTAAATCTTTAAAATCTATAGCACTATTAAGAAATAAAAAAAACTTAGGTACACCAAATGCATCCTTAAAAAATTTGCTTTCTATGCTACTTATATTTTTCATGAAATTTTTTTTTAATTTTCTGAATTCATGATTCCTTTGTTCATTCACTCATTGAACTACTCTGTTCATCACATGCAATATTAATGACAGATGCTAAAGATGACATTATTTCTGCACTTAGGAATCCCAACAGAGAAGACAAGTAAACAAATAACTATTGTTGAAACTAATGATGTGTTACAGCTTTCAGAGGAGAGGTTACACTTGCCATGTGATCTAAGCTAAATTTTGAGGGGACAGACGAGGGAGCAATTCCAACAGTCAAAGTGGCTGAGTCATGAGCAGAGAAAAAGAACTATAATTTACTATGTATTTAATACATGCCAGGCACCATTTATTTTTGTAGCAACTAAAATGGAGAAGCTGCTTCTGTTATATCCCCACACTTCAGAGGAAACTAGATCTATGAAGGACCCAGCAACTATAAGTTTGGGAATAAAAAAGTGACATATTAAAACACTGCTTAGATATAGGAAATGAGAGGGATTAGTTAAGAAATTATATAATAAATGATTAACAGAAGGGAAAAACTCGATATAAGACATTCTAATTCTACTTTTCCTCCTTTGGCTTTATTTCTTCCTCAACAGAACCGGTACAATTAATTAGCGTTCTGTACAATAAAATTTTGTTACTAAACAATAATAGTTAATTAACAGCATAAATAACAACAGTTAAATTTAATAGTCTGGTCAACTGAGAGATAATAAACCAAAAACTAATATAAATAAATCAATTTTTAAGCAAGAAGTAAATTGTCTAAGACATGTTGATGAGGGGCATGACAAGGTTTAGAAACTGATTTTGATACAGAGCACAAAGAAAAAAAAACTAAAATAAAGCTGAAGTTAAAAACCTCGATGACTGGAATAATAGGAATAGAGAAATAAAGAAAAGAATGAGCAGGAGGACATAGATTTCTGGCCCCTTTTGTGTACCAGGTTTACCGGTTAATAATGGCAGATTTTATAATCAGAGAAAACGATAATTTCAAGAGAAACATCAAAAGTGCTTTATTCAAAGTAATATCCATCGCTAGCTACACAGTTCCCCATCTTTCAGGTAATTTGTGGATACCATCCCACTAGAACTTTCCTTGTTTTGAGGCAAACCAGTCAGAAACCCAATTTTCCACTTCTTCGTGTTTTGAAGTGCTACTCAGAAATAGCATGTGCCATCAATCTTAACAAGTGGTTATCTGAAGGAGCAAGATCTAGTGAATACAGCAGGTGGGTTAATACTTCCCAGGCAAGATCTTTCAATGTGTCTTTAACTGGTTTTGAAGTGTGTGATGGTGCGTCATCATGAAGCAAACTTTCTTTGCTATATCTTCTGGAACATTCTGGTCGTTTCACGATCAAAGTTTCAAATTGATTATTTGGTGTCATTAGCAATCAGTATTAATGGTTTTGAGAAGCTCATAATACACCACACCTTCCTGATCCCACCAAACGAAGAGCACTGTCTTCTTTCTGAAGCGATTTGGTCTTGCAGTCAATGTTGATAGTTGACCTGGATCAAACCATGATTTTGTGCTTGTGGGATTCTCAAAATGAATCCACTTTTCATTGCCAGTCACAATTCGATGCAAAAAAGACTTTCTTTTGTGCCTTTGAAGCAACATTTTACTGATGACTTTTCCGTTTTCCATTTGTCTTTCATTCAATTAATGTGGCACCCATTTTCCTTCCTTTAAAAATCTTCCTCATTGCTTGTAAATTGATTGGTAATTGTTTGGTGAGCAACGTTTAATCTTTCTGCAAGTTGTTTTTGAGTTTGACAAGCATCTTCATCCAATAATGCTTGTAATTATTGGTCTTCCAACTTTTTTAGTTGACCTGGACGCCTTTGTCTTTCACATCAAAATCATCACTTTTAAAGCATTTAAGCCAGCATTCACAAGTATCTTGAGATGGAGCATGTCCACCAGAAGCTTCCCAAAGTATTCAGCAGCACTTTCTTCAAAATAAAGTAATGAATTAAAACTTCTCGCAAATGCTCCTTTTTTGGCATGAAATTCGACATTTTTAAGTGAGAAAAATATCTATGATGTTAACGCCTTCAGCAAATTGGACATATGAAGTTTTGAAGCTTGTTGTCAATACAACAAAATAGCATACATATCAAATTGCATATATATCAATATATGTGTAACTCCATCTATTGAAAAAAAAATCCGCATTATTAACCAGTACACCCAGGAGAGGGAAAGCAGAGGGGAGTATATGAATTTACTTTCAGGCAGGTTCCATTTAAACACACCTCTTAACTGTCTTCTGTGAATAGGACTAGCAGATAAAAATGTGTGACTAGTGCTCAGGAGAGCAGTGTAGGGCTGAGTTATGTACTTGAGACACAGTAACAAACTTACAACAAATTAATGAAGCTGTGGTTGTGGATCCATCACTAATCATTATAGGAAGGTGGGAGGGTTTAAGAAAAAAAAAAGATCCCTTTCAACCAATAACTGTCTTTCTTCTGGAACTTGGAATGATTTCCTGGATTTTCTCACTTGGAGAGAAATTTGGGCATGGTTCTTCTCACTTGAGCCATAATTTCGTACAATTTAGAATTCACAAAAAATGCTTAACTGTACCTAGGAACGACAAACATAACTGTTTTTGACTTAAGAAACAAAAGTCTATGCAAAAGAACAACTAATGCAAATGAACAACTTTAACGAACATTACTGTGCTTCTTCAGATAACTTATACAGTTATTTAATTTCATAGAGATTTCCTCAAAACACAATTTTACATGATTTTAACAAATTAAGATTTAATTCCAGATTTCTAAAATGCTTCCTACCATAAAGCATGTGTGAAACTATACCAGTAATATAAAACTTTTAGATGTGTTGAATAAACTTTGTCCTAAAATGATTAAGACACTAAATTTATAATCCACACTACTTAATGTTTACTATTTATAATTTTTGTTAAAAACGATTGTCCTTTTTCATAATAACCTGTCAACAAATTAAAAACAAAGAGGTAAACCCAGAAAAGAGTCCCTATCATCAAATGTTTAAGGGAGCTTAATGTCACAAGAGCATCAACTTTTGATTCAGTCAAATTCAGGATTAAATAACACCTTTGCCACTTCCTTCTTAAATGTCCTTGGGTGAATTACTTAAAGCCTTTGAAAACTTACGTTAATTATCTGTGAAATGGTAATAATAAAATACCTCAAACTTACAACAAATTAATGAATGTATTGTTTAACGGAGTCAGGCATATACCAAGTATCCTATCTAATAAAGAGGAAATATGCTAATTAACCATCACGCCATCACAAAGATGGCAGCACCCACAGCTGAGGCCAGGTTCTCTTAAGGAGCCTTAATGAGCAATCAGCAGAAACCTGAGGCTACACCCTCCCTGTGGGGCTTGACAGGGGACTTCAGGCCGTGATCCCTTCCTGGCAGGGCTTGACAGGGGACCTCAAGGTGCGCTTCCCGTCCTGATGCTGGGCTACAGGACCTGAGGCTGCACTCTCTCTCCCCCCGCCTGATGGGGCTTGACGGGGGACTTCAGGCCATGCCCTTCACCTAGCGGGGCTTAACAGGGGATTTCAGGCTGTGTTCCCCATTCTGGTGCTGGGCCAGAGGACCTGAGGCTACGCCCCCTGCCCAGTGGGGCTTGACAAGGATGGGACTGGATCTAGCCCAATTGGGTTGGGGGGTGGCCGGGTCTGGGTTTCATGCAATTTTGAGGTGCATGTGGGTAGGCAGGGACTTGACTCTGGGTTCCCCTTTTAATGTGCATGAATTTGTGCACTGGGCCACTCGTCCTATATAATAAGAGGGTAATATGCAAATAGACCAAACAGCAGAATGACCGAATGCTATGTGTGCACTGACCACCAGGGGGAAGATGCTCAATGCAGGAGCTACGTTTAGTATGGAATCATAAATAGAATTTAAAGGTGACATTTTAAAAGTAAGATTTAAATAATGTTTAAATCTTTTCTGCCACCTTTTTTGTAATTTTCAAAAATATGCTTTTAATACTTTTAAACTCTTGGAATTCCCATTATTGATTACAGATCTAAGAAGGGAAGTTAAGACTTATGTAGTACCACTAGAGGCTGAGCCCAACTGCCTGATCAGGGCCTACCGGCCAACCTTTCAGTCCCTTCCCTCCAGCCGGTGGGATCCGATGGTGAATGGAGAACTGGGAGTGGGTGGTGGCAGGGGCAGGGCTGGCTGCCAGCAGCCAGGGAAGATGGTCCTGATCACAGGCCGGGCCTGGGGACCATACCCGTGTATGCATTTTGTGTGCTCAGTCGCTAGTGGTACTACATAAGTCTATATAAGTCTTAACTTCCCTTCCTTAGATCTGTAATAAATAATGGGAATTCTAAGAGTTTAAAAGTATTAGAAGCATATTTTTGAAAATTACAAAAAAGGTGGCAGAAAAGTAACATTACTTAAATCTTAGTTTTAAAATGTCACCTTTAAGTTCTATTTATGATCCCATACTAAACGTCCTCCTCCCGAAAGATTAAAAGAACATTTAAATAACTAAAATGACAGGAGTGTAAGAATTTCATTCAACCAGTTATGTGAATTTAATTCAAAAGTCTGGTCAGTAGTATTTTCCTTAAATTACTAAATACAGCAACAAAATCTACATGTAAAATATGTACAAAAGTCTTACAAAACTAGAAAAAAGAAACAAGCTGGAATTACAACTGAAATATGAAAAAGACTTCCTGAATAATTAACAGAAAACTCACAGGAAAGAACCCTGATACCCAAGGACCAAAGGTAGAGACCACTTAGAGACTGATCATCTTTTTTTGAATAATGGGCCCAGGAAAGAGGGGAATAATGGAGCATTTATTGCATGCAATGTTATTATATTTAAAATCATTTGTCTTGAGATATTAATTTTTATTACATGTAACATTATTATATTTTAGTTTTTCTTGAAATATTAAGGTTTATTGCATGTAACATATTTAAAACCGTTTTTCTTATAAAAAGAAACCCTGAAAAACATGCATATAAAAAAAAAACAAAAAAACCCCCAGAAACACCAAAGTCCTTCAAATTAGAATTTCACTTACTTTTTTTTAACGATTGTTCTTACTTTTTTAAAATGTATGTTTTATTGTTGATAGTATTACAGATTATCTCCCATTTCCCCTCCTTCCTGGGCCCTACCCAACCCTCCAGTCATTCATTTACTCTTAAAACACTGTGTTGAACAAGCTTAGAGAATAAGACACATCCCACCTCCTTTATGGATGTGCCCTGAGAGTGCTGATAATAAGGAATCTTGTCATGTAACTTTGAAAAAGCTTGGCTATTTTAGGCTTTTCCAACACATGTCAGGTCTGTATTAACTCCCACACTAAGTACTCTCCTCAGTTAGATTTCCTGCCACTTTAATTACTAATCAGCACTGACAAAAGGTGGACTAAAAAAACATAATTTCTTTAACAAACTTTTACTTAATTTTAAATGTGTCTGTGTAGGAGCACACATTTTCAGTTACCAGCTTAGAGCTACTTACCACTATTAACATGTGAAAACTGCACAGCAACTTTGTGTATAAAGGGATCTATCTGCCTACCAGGTCTCTGGGTTACGGAGAATTTTGTTGCTGTCCCCCTTTTGTTGTTTATCACTTCCACCAAAAAGCCCAAACGAAAAAGAGTTCCAAAACTGAAGATGAGGCTGATGTGCACATTGACATAAATAAGGAGATGGAACATTACATTTGGATACAAGAACACAGGATATAAAAATAATTGGAGATGAGAGTTTCAACCGAAAGCATCCTTAGGCTTATGTTAGGACTTCTTAAAACACCACGATGAGTGTGTGTGTCCTCATTCCTACACGGCTGTTAAATTAAGAGTGGGCATTGAAAACGGAAACCATCGTGTTCATGACAGTTACTTCTGAGCCTGGGACACACCAAGGTCCTTTCAGGAAGCGACTCAAAATCAGCCGAGTTCCCCAGACAACGCTGGGCAACGGCAGCCAAAGGAAGAAACAGCGAGTGAGAACTAGTTCGATAATCAGTTTTCTGTTTCAAATGCCTGAAAACTTAAGTGGTTCATCTGGCTCCAACGCTGTCACAGCATTTAAGACACAGTAAAAGGAGCTGCACAATCTTCCCTCTTTGGAAAAATCCCTGGCAGGACGATGGGCCGCCAGCAAATCACCCCCAGGGGGGCTGCTGCCTACCTGGGCAGGAAGCAACGCCTGGGTAGGATCCTATTTCTTGGGAGCAATTCCCGCTGAACACGGGAGGCACAAAGCCTACAGCTAAAGACGAGACAAGAAAAAAAAAGATGGGGTGGGAGGGGAGGAAGGGAGGGAGAGGGAGAGGAAAAGGGGGGGGGGGAGAGAGAGAGGAGAGAGGGAAGAGAGGCTTCCACGGGAAAGGAAAGAGCGTCGAGCACCAGGAAAGGAAGCGTTCCGCTTCTGGAAGGCGGGATCAGAACAGCCAAGGGCAGAGCTGCTTCCTAAACGACTTTCCCTCTTAACGCCCCCCGGCCACAGTCGGGCCCGGCCGTCGGCTGGGCACTGCCCTGGGGCCGCCCGCAGGCCGGCACCCACACCCACGGCAGTCCCCTGGCTCTCCCTCCGCCCACGGCGCGGCCTCCGCCGAGGGAGAGGGTCCCCGCGCCGCCGCCGCCGCCGCCGCCGCCGCCGCCGCGCGCTCCCGCCCCCATTTCCAGAGCACACGCCCTATAAGGAGCGGGCGAACAGGCCGGCAGAGACCTGCCCCCGAGGCCGCGGGTGACTGACAGGGGCAGGCACTGGGGAGGAGAAAAGGGGAGGGAGGGCAGCGAGAGCACAGCAATGCCTCCCCCGGCGGCCGGACTTCGGGCTGACAGGCCGGGCTCGCTGGCTCCGGGTCCGACGGACTCCGCCGCCCGCACCACTCTTACCTTCTCCTCATCAGACAACTGCTCCTCCAGATCCGCCATTTTCCTCCTGGCTACGAACCGAGGCGGCAGAGGCGGCGGCGGCGGCGGCGGCGGCGGCCACCTGACTTCCCCTCTCTGTGCGGTCCTCCGCGCCGCGCGCCCCCGCCAAGGGAGGGGCCCGCCGCCTCGGCCGCTGCGTACGCGCCCCGGAAGCCCCGCCTCCTTGCCCGAGTCCCGTCGGCCGAGCGCCGCTGTGCGCGTGCGCGGAGCCTCGCGGGCCGAAGCCGGGGCGGAGTTGCCAACGCGCGCCTCTTGTGGGCTAGTGGGCCACCTGAGGAGGGGATGCTTCCCCACCGCGGGCCGTATGGACACAGTCCGCGGCAAGTATGGTCCTGAGCCCTTGCTTATGTTCTCATTAAGTGCTGAACTCTGCCAGTCTGAAAAAGTGTACGAAGAGAAGCTTTTTAAACATTGTGTTTTTTTAAACACTAGAAAAATATTCAGTTTTCATTACAATGCACACACGGTCCAGTCCGTAGAAGATTGTTCTAGATATATTCATTTACTCATTAAAGAAATAATTATCTTTAGTTTCTTTATCCCCCATCACCATTCATCCTGCCTATCACTAAAGAAATATTGACTGGTCCTTTTTGTGTACCAGATAATGTGTTAGTCTCTGGGGATATACAACATTAAGCAAAAACCAGGAAAACATGTTTTCAAACATACATTGAACAGTTGGGAAAGGCACTGTACTATTGCAGGGGAATACAAAGTTGTTAGACATGGATCTTATTCTTCTAAATAGGGTTGCCAGATTAAATACAGAGAGCCTTGTAAATTTTGACTTTCACACAAAGGAATATATATTTTAAGCATAATTATATCCCATGAAGCTTTTGAGATATATGTACACTAAAAAATCATCTATTGTTTTCTAATTGTATTAGGCATCTACTATTTTTATTTGCTAAATCTGGCAACCCTATTTCTGAAGCTTCAAGTTTAGCAAGAGAGCTATGTTGCAGTCAAAACTGTATACACTTGTATGACTTGGCTAGGATTCTTGCTGATTGAGTAGGTCTAGAATAGGGCTGGAGAATCTGCATTTCTAGCAAACTACCAGATGATGCCAATGTACTGGTATGAACACCACATATTGAGTAGCAAGTTGTACACTAAAAATAATGCAATGTTATATGTCAATGAAGATGCATAGATACATATTTTAAAATCGACTTTTCTACTAAACTTTTGAGCAGTGATATGCCATCATCAGAAATGTCTACAGTCCTAGCCTGTTTGGCTCAGTGGATAGAGCATTGGCCCATGGACTGAAGAGCCCTGGGTTCCATCCTGGTCAGAGCATGTACCTTGGTTGCAGGCTCTGGTCGGGGCATGGGCAGGAGGTAACCAATTGATGTGTCCCTTTCAAATCATAGTTTCTCTCTCTGCATATCTCCCCATCCCTTCCACTCCCCTTAAACTCAATGGAAAAATATCCTCGAGTGAGGATTAACAACCACAAAATAAATAAATAAATAAATAAATAAATAAATAAATAAATAAATAAATAAATAAAAATATATCTACAAAATGAATCTGACAGCTACATGAAAATGACACATGTGAGGGTTTAAATAACTTCACATGCACCATTATTAAGTAATGTGCTAGATGTTCATAGAGTGTGAATCATTATTGCTTGCAAATGAAAAGTGAACAGAAAACATGCTATTGAAGAGCTCATAGTCCATTAGAGGAGAGAGCAGAAAGGGAAAACTAGTTGGTACATGCAGAAAAAGCAGGGGTCCTATTTTTTTCCACATTAAAAAAAGCATCTATTTTATTTTTAAGAGACAATAAACACCAAACTTTCAGTGTGACTAGGCCCTCATGAAGTCTCGTCATGCAAGACTGAGTGTTGGAAGGAAGCCGTTTCTGGGGAGGTGTCAGAAGCCCCAAAGGTAGATAGTTTTGAATCTGACATCCTTAAAATCAAGAAATAGTATATTTTCCTTTCCAAATAAAGAAAAGAATTTGACCTTAGCCTTCAATCCATTAAACAGCTATTGTGGAAGAATCCATGCTGACTCTGCACAATTCTCAGACACAGTTCACTTCAAGGGAGAGGAGGGCCTAACTACAAAGCAGGGTGCTCTGCATTAGCTAAAATACTCAAGAATGAAAAGTAGAGCCCTGAAGCTAACCTGAAAAAAAGGAGCAAGCTCCAGGCAGAAATCCTCAAAAAAACACAACAAACAATGGCAGTTTCACTGCTGTTTGCCTTTGGTCCTTCATCTTCTAAGCACTTAAGTATATTTTCTTTCTTAGATACTAGACGTTTACTTTGATCGAAAATGCAACCCTTCTGTGGATAAAAAAATGGATTATCTTTTAGTAGACATTTCTCCTTCCCCCCCCATGTTCCTTTTAATAGAAAACAATGCCAGACGTCTCTTCAGTAGTGCCCCACTTATGCTCTTTAAAACAGATGTTCTGAGATCCTTTCTTGAACTACAACTTATTCTCTTCAAGAACTCCTGCTGATGTTGTTGACAGTCTCCAAAAGGTGAGGATGATGACTGGGTTGAAGGCAGATGGGAGGGTTCTTCAGCAAACTGAGGACGTCTTGCTGCCAGGATGGCTCCTGTTAGGCTCTGCTCCTGTTAAGGCTTCACTCTACCCTTTTACAGTTTACAAGTCATTGTTTCATTGTTCACATTGCAATCTCATGAAGTACTTACCTGCATTATTATACACATTTTACAGGAAACAAAACGAAGACTAAATATTTGTCCAAAGTTGCTTAGCACCAAAGTGATGGAATTGGAATTGGAACCCAGCCATCTAACTCTATATCATCCTATGTTCTTTCCACTTTGAGATCTTTGTTTCTCTCTAAATTCTAGGTCCTCCCCACCAACTAAAACCATCACTTCTATATTCACCATAACATACTGAATCAATAGTATTTCCTGTCTTCTTTTTTCTTCTGCTTTTTAGTTTCTGTTTCTTCAGCAATACATACCAATAATCTGAATACAGCGGGTTCTCAGTAAATGTTCTTGCTTGACGAACTGGCTGCACTCTTCCTCTAGAAACCTCACCCAAATCTAGTAACGTTTTGCAATAATTTGAGTCAGAATTTGCTTGTAATCTTAACCTTGTTGATACTTTACATGTGATTTCCCATAGTGATACAACCAGTGTTATGCCCAGAGTTCGGGATCCCCAATAATCCACCACTAAGGAGCTTTTTCCCATGCAAAAGCAAAGAGTCTTTATTCAAACCTTGGTTTGGCTCTCAGCCTCTTTCTGGCGTAGCAGCGAGCGCTAGAGAGCGAGCCGGGCGGGAACAATGAGTTTTATGGGATAGGATAATTGGGAGAGCTTAGGAAAGTGACAAGGGTTACAGAGATTGATCACTTGAATTAGGGTCTTTCCGTGGTTTAGCCTTATTAGGACCCTCGCTGTGTTCCTGGAGCTTCATTGGTCCATTTGGGTGGGGGTCAGGGAAGTTAAGACATTGCGGGCACACCTGTGGCCACTCCCAGAAAAAGGAAGGGGTTTAGGCAGGGGTCCCAGCCCTATAGGACAAGATGGAGGGGAGTTCATTTCCTTTCATTCCCCCCTTGTCTTGGGACACAGGTCTCAATCCTGAGACGGGATGCATTTCTGCCTCTTCTTCTGTTGCTAGAGGCTGGTACTGGGCTTGTAACCATTAATTGGACTACTCCTATGCGTTCTTTGACAAATTGGGCCAGTTTGTTAATAATACAAGGACTGAAAGTTAACAGCATTAAGGGGATTATAAGGGGTCCAATGAGGGTGGAAATAAGAGTAGTTAACCATGGGGACCAATTAAACAGTGATTCATACCAAGACTGACACCGCTCCCTTCTAGCCTATGTTTCTGCTATCCCTCTCTTATGAGGGCCATGGATTCCTTGACAACTCTCAAGCAGTGAAGTCTGACTCTGGGTTAGGTTCCCCCGTGGTGGGTGGGCCCAGGTCGCAATGCAGTCTACTTTGAGGGCGGTGAAGGTTGTCAGCATTACGACGTAGGACCCTTCCAACCTGGCTCAAGGGTCTCCCGGCAATGTCTCTTGACATAGACCCAGTCCCCGGGCCTATGCTGATGAGGAGTCGGGGCTGGGCCGGTTTCATAGATGGTGCAGAGGCGCGGCCAAATGTCCTCGTGCGCCCTCTGGAGCCCTCTCAAGGAAAGAAACAGTTCTTGACTTTCAAATTCTGCAAGAAATTTGGCTTTAAGATTAGGGATAATAGGGGGTGGCCAGCCGAACATGATTTCATAAGGAGTAAAACCCAGGGTGTAGGGGGAGTTGCTAACCCGATTAAGGGCATATGGAAGGAGAGCCACCCAGTCCCCACCAGTCTCCATGGTCAATTTGGTAAGGGTCTCTTTTAGAGTTCTATTTATTCTTTCTACATACCCTGAACTTTGGGGCCTATAAACACAATATAATTTCCAATTTGCCCCAATGGCCTTGGCCACTGCCTGTGTTACCTGCGAGACAAAGGCTGATCCATGGTCTGACCCTATCACAGTGGGAAAACCGTACCTGGGCAAGATGTCTTCCAGCAGCCTCTTAGCTACCATCTGAAGCTGTTTCATGCTTAGTTGGGTATGCTCCTACCCATCCAGAGAAGGTATCTACAAATACTAAAAGATATTTATAGCCATACTTTCCTGGTTTAATTTCAGTGAAGTCGACCTCCCATTGTGCTCCAGGCTTGGTTCCTCTGAGCCGGGTTCCTTTTTCCTTGGCTTGGTTCTCGCGTTTGTGAGTTGACAGGTCTTGCAGGTGGATACAACCTGTTCTATTTTAATGTCCTGTTGGTGGGTCTTAATTCTGCCGTGTCGGATTAATTCCTTTAATTTGCGTGCCCCCAGGTGAGTGGACCAGTGCATGCGTTCTAACACTGTAACCCCAGCCAGTCCGGTAGTATGAGCTCCTTGTTTGGTGTGTACCACCATCCTTTAATTTCCTGGACGTGGGGAAGCCTCCTGATCCGCTGCAGTTCTTCCTGAGAATACCCAGACTGATCTGGCAAGACTGGGTCCCCAGGGTCTGGTAGTTGTAAGGCCATGGTAGGGACCAAAGTGAAGGCCACTGCTTTGGCTACCTGATCAGCCTTTTGGTTATCTCTTGCCACTGGGTCATCTGCCTTCTGGTGCCCTTGGCAGTGGATAATGGCTAGCTTAGCGGGGAGCCACAAAGCCGCAAGCAGGTCAGGAATTTCCTATTTATTCTTTATTGTCCATCCCTTTGCTGTCAATAGCCCTCTCTCCTGATAGATCGCCCCGTGCACATGAGCTGTAGCAAAAGCATAATGGCTATCTGTGTAGATGTTAAGCCGTTTCCCAGCCCCCAGTGTCAGTGCCTTGGTGAGTGCAATGCGTTCTCGCTGAGCTGATGTCCCAGGGGGCAGAGCCTCCGCCCATACAGTGTCAGTGTCGGTGACCACTGCTGCACCCGAATACCTGCACCCATCTCGCATGCAGCTGTTTCCATCTGTGAATGAGGTGGCTTCTGCATCAGGGAGAGGCCGGTCAGTCAAGTCTTTCCGGAGTCCATGCACCCGCTCTGGGATTCCCACACAGTCATGTAGCGGGGCATCTAGGTCAGGGTCAGGCAGCAGGGTAGCGGGGTTGAGGGCCACACTTAGAAGGAACCGCACTCTAGGAGGGTTGAGCAGCAAGCTTTGATAGTGAGTCATACGTGCATTGGAAGGCTATTTTAGGACCCCCTCAATGGCATTTGGGGTTGTAATCCAGATCTCCTGTCCTAGGGTCAGTTTGTCAGAATCCAGAGGCAGCAATAGCCAGCCGACCCTAGGAACTCCCTGACTTCTCTTTGGGGGGTGGGGGCAGGGATCTTCAGGATAGTTTCTTTTCTAGTATCTGATAACTGCTGCTGTCCATCCTCCAGGATGTATCCCAGGTAACTCACCCTCTCTTGGCATATTTGAGCTTTCTTTGAGCAGGCCCGATACCCTAAGGTCCCCAGGGTGGCCAACAGGTCTCCAGTCCCCTGCTTGCAGTCTTTGGCGGTATCGGCAGCAATCAAGATGTCATCTATGTACTGAAGGAGGGTGAGAGTGGGGTGCTCTCTCCTGTACTCACCGAGGCGAATTCATGAACCCTTGGGGCAGTCGCATCCAGGTTAGTTGTCCACTGTATCCCTCCTCCAGGTCATGCCATTCGAAGGCAAACAGGGGTTGGCTTTGAGGCGCTAGCGGCAGGCTGAAGAAGGCATCCTTCAAGTCTAATACAGTACCAGACTCTAGAGGGTGTCAAGGAACTTAGGAGAGTGTATGGGTTGTTCCAGGTAGATTGACAGGGGACTAGTACCCCTAGACTTCGCAGTCTCCTGATGTGAGGCTGGATTCCCTTCTGGGCCTCCTGGGACATAGGATACTGCTTGACTCTTATTGGGCCTTCTCCAGGCTTCAGCTCCACCAGGATTGGGGCGCTGTGAGCAGCCAGTCCAACTCCCCCTATCTCTGCACAAGCTGTGGGGAATTCTTGTAGCCACCTGTCCACAGTGCTTTCTATCGAGGGTGCCCCTGGTGGAGACGATAATCATCCTCCAGTCTCAGAGTCAGAACCTGCATGGTGTGGCCTTTACCATCGGTGACCTGGGGGCCCCCTTGTCTGAAAGTTATTTGGGTTCCAATCTTGGTTAGCAAGTCCCATCCTAGTAGGGGGTAGGGGCATTCCGGTATTACCATAAATGAATGGGATAGGATAATTAGGGGGCTTAGGAAAGTGATGAGGGTTACAGAGATTGGTCACTTGAATTAGGGTCTTTCTGTGGTTTAGCCTTATTAGGACCCTCGCTGTGTTCCTGGAGCTTCATTGGTCCATTTGGGTGGGGGTCGGGGAAGTTAAGACATTGCTGGCACACCTGTGGCCACTCCCAGAAAAGGGAGGGGGTTTAGACAGGGGTCCCAGCCCTATAGGACAAGATGGAGGGGAGTTCATTTCCTTTCACCAGCAATTATGTACAATTCTGATAACCCTTTCAAAATTTCCCCAATACTATTTTCTTGATATTGTTATATAGGACCAAGGTCTCAAGGTCTGGGCAATTCTAAATGTTATTACTAAATGTTATTCTTCATAAATGTAAAAACGTAGCACGGTATTTTGTAGATGCAGCTGGAAACAGGATAAGCCAGACAGGAACCTGACAGGATAAATTTAGCCAACTGCAAAGAAGAAATCAACAAAATAATGTATATAAGCAATGCTTAAACCTCCCTTCAGGGGGAGCTTTGGATATGACTCTCCTGTCTCCTTTTCTTGCAGCAACTTAAATAAAATTACCTTGCAACAACCACATCTAATTCATGAATAGAGCACCGCAAGTGGTGAACGCTTTGAGTTTGGCAACAATATAGTTACACGGAATAAAAGAATTCATGTAACCTAGGAATTCTGGGAATATTATAAGGTGTCACACAAAATAGGTATAAATATGTAATAATCATTATATGAATGGAAGTAGAAATGTGGGACTGATAGTCTTTTTTTTAAAAAAAAAAAAACACACAACAACGAACTTTTATTGTGGAGAGTATTAAGCTACCCCCCTTTTCCCTCATTACCCTCTCCATCCTGTTTCTGCCCCTTCCCAGGCCTTCAACACCCTATTGTCTGTGCCCATAGGTAATGCATATATGCATATAAGTTCTTTGGTTAATCTCTTCCCAGTTTTCCTCCCCACTTCCCTCTGATATTCATGCATGTTTCATGCATGCCTCTGGTTCTATTTTATCAGTTTATTTTGTTCATTAGATTCCTTGTTCATTTATTTTTTACTTTTAGACTCAATTGTGTGAGGTTGTTGTTTTTTGTTTTTTTTTTGGTGTTTTTTATATATTTTTATTGATTTCAGAGAGGAAGGGAGAGGGAAAGATAGAAACAACAATGATGAGAGAGAATCATTGATTAGCTGCCTCCTGCACATCCCCTACTAGGGATCGAGCCTGCAACCTGGGCATGTGCCCTTGACCAGAATTGAACCCAGGACCCTTCAATCTGCAGGCTGATCCTCTATCCACTGCTAAAGCAGCTAGGGCTAGATTCAATTGTTGATAGATATGCATTTATTGTCATTTTATTGTTCATCTTTTTAAAACTTTTTATTGTTGAGAGTATTATATGTGTCCCCTAATTTCCCCCCATTGTTCCTCTCTACCTGGTTTCCACCCCATCCCAGGCCTTTACCACCATGTTGTCTGTGTCCATAGGTAATGTTTATATGCATCTAAGATCATTGGTTAATCTCTTCCTACACACTTCTCCCTTTCTCTCTGAGATTCCTCAGTCTGTTTTACTATGTTTCCATGCCTCTGGTTCTATTTCATTATCAGTTTATTGTGTTCATTAGATTCCTTGTTCATTTATTTTGATTTTTACAATGAATTGTTGATAGATATGTATTTATTGCCATTTTATTGTTCATATTTTTCTCTTCCTCCCCCTCCTTCTCTTCCTCCTCCTTCTCCCCCTTAAAGAATGCCCTTCAACATTTCATTTAATAATAATTTGGTGGTAATGAACTTCTTTAGCTTTTCTTTGTTTGTTGAAGCTTTTTTTTAGTAGTTTAAACAACACATATTAACCACTTATTATTTTGCTCCTTTTGTTGATCTGGAGTCTGAGCCTGGTTTAGCTGGCTTCTTTTCTCAGGGTCTCACAAGACCTACATCAACCCATCAACCAGTTGGCTGACACAATCATGATACCTTGGAGTCCTCTTACAAGCTCACTCGTTGTTAGCAGAATTCAGTTCTTTGCTGTTGTCAGGACTGAAGCCCTTTGGCTACCACATGGGCTTCTCCACACCACAATAATTTGCTTTTTCAAGACAAACAGGAGAGTCTTACTGTTTCTTATTTCTTACCTCTAGACCCTCTTTGAGAAGGCTCACCTGATTAGTTCAGTCCCACCTACATAATACTTCTTCTGATTAATTCAAAATCAACTGATTAAGGAGCCTATTCACACCTGTGAAATAATTTATTTATTTGTTTGTTTCTTTGTTTGTTTATTTATTTTTAATACTCACCCAAGGATATGTTTATTGATTTTAGAGAGAGAAAAGAGGTGGGTAGAGAGAAACATCAATGTGAGAGAGACACATCAATTGGTTGCTGGGGATTCACCCTGAAATGCAGGTACCTGCCCTTGACATGGAATCAAACCTTCGATCTTTGGTGTACAGGCCAATGCTCTAACCACCGAGCATACCATCCAAGGCTGAAATAAATTTTTTTAATTGTTTAAAGTATTACATGTCTCCTTTTTCCTTGATTGACACCACTCCCCCCAGCCACTCCAACCCCTGATGGCAACCCCTCATTGCCCCAGTGTCTCTGTTCATTGGTTATGCTAATATGCATGCATACAAGTCCCTTGGTTGATCTCTAAACACCCCTCTCCCCTGTTCCTTGTTTCTGGACCTATATTTATTCATCAATTTATGTTGACTATTATGTCCCACATATGAGTGAGATCATTTGATATTTATCTTTCTCCAAACTGGCTTATTCCACTTAGCATAATACTCTCCAGCTCCATTCATGCTGTTGAAAATGGTAAAAGTTCCTTCTTTTTTATAGCAGCATAATATTCCATTGTGTAGATGTACCACAGTTTTTTAATCCACTCATCTGCTGATGGGCACTAAGGCTGTTTCCAAATCTTAGGTATTGTAAATTGTGCTACTATGAACATAGGGGTGCATATATCCTTTCTGATTCGAGTTAAGCTCTTTTTTTAAATTAAAAAATATTTTTGTTGATTTCAGAGAGGAAGCGAGTGTGAGAGAGAGATAGAAATATCAATGATAAGAGAGAATCATTGACTGTCTGCCTCTTGCACATCCCACATTAGGGATTGAACCCCCAACTCAGGCACGTACCCTGACTTCCTAGTTCTTGATCAATGCTCAAACACTGAGCCATGCTGGGTGGATGAAGTTCTTTATCTGACCTTCAATTTTAAACAATAGCCTTACTGGGTAGAATAATCTTGGTTGCAGGTCTTTGCTATTTATCACTTCAAATATTTCTTGCCACTCCCTTTTGGCCTGCAAAGTTTCTGTTGAGAAATCAACAGACAGTTGTATGGGTGCTCCCTTCAGGAGACCACTATACAAGGCGTTTCTGGCAAGTCCAAGAGACATAGCAGACATATCAGGTGACTAACTGATTTTCTCTTGCTGCTTTTCAGATTCTCTCTTTGTCTTTAACCCTTGGCATTTTAATCATGATGTGTGTTGGTATGGGCCTCTTTGGGTTCCTATTGCTTGGGACTATTTGCACTTCCTGGACTTGTAATCTATTTATTTCACCGAGTCAGGAAAGTTTTCTATCATTATTTCTTCAAATAAGTTTTCAATATCTTGCTCTCTCTTTTCTGGCACCCCCAAAATTCAAATGTTGGTGCACTTGAAGTTGTCTCAGAGGATCCTCAAACTATTTTAATATTTTTGGACTTTTTTCTTTTTGCTCTTCTGTTTGAGTATTTTTGCTTCCTCAATATTCCAAATCATTGATTTGATTCTTGGAATCCTCTACTGTTGAATCCCTGTAAATTATTCTTTATTTCAGTCAGTGTATGCTTAATTTCTGACTGGTCCTTTTTCATGTCTTTGAAATTCTCCCTGAGATCCTTGATAGCCTCATTAAGTCCCTTAAAATTCTTATTGAGCCCTTTGAAACTCTCTTGAGTCCTTCAAAGCTCTCATAAAAATCTTTGAACAACATTAAAACCATTATTTTGATCTCAGTAGTTTGCTTGTTTCCATTAAATTTGTTTCTTTTTCTGTATATTTCTCCTGCTTTTTCATTTGTGACATGTTTCTTTGTCTCTGTATTTTGGCTGCTTCCCTATGTTTGTTTCTATGTACTATTAGGTATGTCTGCTATGTCTCCTGGACTTGCCAGAAATGCCTTGTATAGTGCTCTCCTGAAGGACCTAGTGGCTCAGCCTCCCCAGTCACCTGAGCTTGGCACTCCAGGTGCACCTCTGTGTTAGCTATGTGCACCGTCCTGCTATAGTTGAGCCTTGATTCATGTTTGTGTCATAGGCCAGTCAGCTGTGAAGATCAGCTGCAACTACAGCTGAGAGCTGCTATTCAGAAGCTGACCCTGTGGAGCAGAACTTGCTTCAGTGGGACTTGTGTTCAATGAGTCCACACCCTTGAGTCTGTCACTCATTGGTTGTAGGGTTGTAATCTGGCATGGTCAAAGTTGACCAAGTACACTGGTTCTGGGGCTTCCCAAGAGGTACAATGTCAGCCTCTGCCTGTGCCCTACGCAGGGCCACCCAGCATGAGCTACAAAGCAATATGCAATGGCTGCTACTTGTGTTGAGCTTAGAGGTGCCCAGGAGAGGCCAAACTGTGAACCAGGGTGGGCTGTCACTAGTGCCAGGCCTGGGCCACTTACTGAGAGTTATGAGGCATGCTGATTCCAGCTGCTGCTTATTTGGGAGATTTTAGCAAAGTCCAAAGCATGAGGCAAGAGAGGCCGGGTATATGGGAAAGCAACTGGAAATGGCTTGGATGAGCCTTCAAGTAGAGTGGGGTGGGATCTCAGGGAATCACCAGGGTGGGTGCAAAAAGTGTGAGCCAGGCTGATAGAGATTCAATATGATGCAGTCTGTCAGCTCTGTGGCTGAGAAGGCTCGGCAAATGAACACTGACCTCTGCCAGCACTTCTGTCTGGGAGAAAGCTGCTCCTCTAGCCCTTGCCCAGATAAGTTAGTTCCTCCCAGAATGTCCCAGGTTCCTGTCAAGCTGCTATCCTAGTTCTGGAGCTCAGAGGAAGTGAGTTCGAATAGGTCCATGCATAAACCCTTTAAGAGGAACTGCCTAGGACTCCTGCAGCCTCTGTGCCACTCAGTCACAATCTCCACTGTTTTTTACAGCCCAAAGTTACAGGGACTTTTCCCAGCACTGGGGCCTGGTGTCAGGGAGGACTCTTTACTCCTCAGGGAAACTTATATCCCAAAATTTCACTCTTGATTTTAAATCACCACAAGTGGCCAATTTCATGATTCCACCTTGTATCTCTGCCTCTCCTACCAGTCTCAGTGTGGTTCTTCTTTAATTCCCTAGTTGTAGGACTTCCTTTCAACCAAATTTCAGTTGGTTTCAGAATGATGGTAGTTCTGCTTTTTAAGTGTAAATTTTGATGTGGTTGTGGGAATCAGAGGGTACTTATTTACACCACCATCTTGGCCAGAGGCTGCTGCTTATTTCTTCAATAAAATATATTATTTTATTAACAACAATTTACATAGAAATGAATGTACAAGGAAATTAAGGACCTTGGTACCCATTTCTCTGTGTAAGGACAGGATAATATTGCCAATGATAACAAAGGCTTCTGGGAAATTAAACTGCTTCTGGGTTACAATCTAGCTTCAGCATTTGTGTGAATTTACAAGTGCTCTGTCAGGGGAAGTCATGTAGCAAGGCAATGAGAGTCCTAGAAATACTGGGCCACCACAGTTGGTACCAAAGTGTGGTATAGGTTTGAGACACATGTCAGGAATGAATTAAAGAGAGGAGGGGTGCTTCTTTGTGTGTTCTCATCCTAGGTTCTCAATGGCCAACCACCCACTCTCAGGATTAGGTTGAAGCAGTGTACTTCTGTGAGAGGGATTTCCTCAGATGGTCTAAGCAGATGGTCCTTGATCATAGGCATAGAGGAAGATCAGGAATTTCATCCATACATGGTCCAAACAAGTGACTCAGCCCTTAGAGTATGAAGACAATATAAATGTAGGAGACAGTTTATATCTTCATGGTCCTCAATGTATTTTCATCTCTTTCTCTTTCTCTTTCTCTCTCTCTCTCTCTCTCTCTTTCTCTCTCTCTCCTTCTCTGAAATCAATAAAAATATATTTAAAAATAAAATAAAATAATTGTTGATAAATGTGTATTTATTGCCTTTTTGTTGTTATTAATCCTCACTAGAGGATATTTTTTCCATCAATTTTTAGAGAGAGTGAAGATTGCCAGAGGTGGGAGTGGAAGAGGGGCAAAATGGATCAATGTGATCAAAAGGTACAAACTTCTAGTTATAAAATAAGTAAGTCCTGGGGATGTAATGTACCCCATGATGACTATAGTTAATAACATATATTTGTAATTTGTTAAGAGAGTAAATTTTAAAAATTCTCATTACAGAAAAAATAATTTTTTTAACTATGTGTGGGTTATGGATATGAACACTTATTGTGGTGACCATTTTGTAATATATATATATATAAACTAGAGGCCCAGTGCACGATTGAAATCACACGAGGGGGCACTCCACCTCCTGCGGTGCAAGGAGGAACCCCACGGGGGGCCGGGACCTGCGCCTGACTCGCAGTATCCCCCACCCCCCTGTCTGTGTCCGCTCTGGGGCCATCTGAGCTGCCCTGCCAGCTTGGGCAGGCCTCCATGCCTCTGTCTCCATCTCCACTGCAGGCCTCACCTGAGTGTGCAACCTCCTGTCTGGTTGTAACCTGTTATGGAGGCCCAGCCTAATTGGCATATTACCTCTTTATATATATATAGATATATATATATGTTGTATACCTGAAACTAATATATTGTTATCTGCCAATTGTATCTTAATTAAAAACATAAAATAAAACAAATTAGCAATTTTTGTATCTAAAATAGAAAATAAATAAGCCAGAGTGGATGTGGTTGGAAGAAGGTTTTACTCAACTTGTACTCCTCCAAGTCCCTGAGAATTTTGTTTCTTAATGATCCCACTGGTTAACTAATATCTGTGACTCCAGTTCAAGCTTACAAAAACAAGAATCTAATTGGCAGTACCTATCATGTCTGCTGGGTAAAACTTTCATTCCATATGACCTCTATTCTTAAGGTGCCTTTCTCTGGCCAGATAGCTGATAAAATATTACTTCGGGATGTGTCTGTGAAGTTTCTACGGAAGAGATTAACATTTGAATCAGTAGATTGAGTAAAGAAGATCTTCTTTGCCAATGTAGGTGAGCTTCATCCAATCCATCCTGTGGGCCTGAATAAAAGAAAAGGTGAATTGAGCCGATACATCGATCTTCTTCTGCCCTTGGACATTCATTGGTGCTCCTGATTGTTGGACATTCAGACTTGCCCCTTGTCCTTCTCAGGAGTTGGAACTGAATCACACCACTGGCTTTCCTGGTTCTCTAGTTTGCAGATGGCAAATCATGGTATTTCTCTGCCTTTATAACCACATAAGCCCATTTCTGTTTCTCTCACTATATACGTGTGTGTGTGTACAAATATACATACATTTTTAGATATAATTAAGTAAATAAGTTTAAAATATATATATGGTACCTTCTATTAGTGCTGTTTCAATGGAGAATCCTGACTAATACAGTAAAATTTTCCTTTTATTGATAAGTGAAAACTGATTTTTATTTTGGATAATAATTATATAAGCCCTTTATTTTGTTTTATTTTTAAGTCCATTAAAGAATAAGCCAGGGCCTATTCTTTAAAGTGTAAATCTAGTAATTCTTTTGTTTTCTGGTACGATTTTGTTAATTAATAGAATGATGAGCCTGCTGATTAAATGCGAGATAAAGATAGCCCAAGAAATGTATACAATTGCAAGGCATATTTTAATCAAGTTTAATCTTCTTTGGCTCCTAGCCATCCTTTTGTAGAGCTACAGTGAACTCTGGGGCTTCACCTTTACTTTTCTTGAAGAGGTGGTAATGAGTACAAAAGAAAGAAAAATACTTGAAAACTTACATAATTCAAGACAGGCAAAACCTGGAGAGTTCCAATCTTCTACCTAAGCAAAATTTATTTTTGCTTAAGCTAAATTTATTTTTGCTAATTTTAGTGAAAGACTGTATTAAACGTTGTGAAGCTCATACTGATGCCAGATTAAACTTTGTAAATCAAGGCAACAGCTCCACTGACATGAAGCATCTTGAAACTTGGGTTTACAATGGGGAGTGATCTGGGGACGAGCTCAGAAGAAGTAACTGTAACTTAAAATTGTATGCAAATCAACCAGGCAACTTCTGAGGTCTGAGATGGGAACGAAAGATTGTGTTTCTACCCTTATAAGTCAAAGAGGTTACATTTCATAAAAACCATACTGCATTTTACTGTGCTTATTGTCACATATAAAATCCTATTGTGAGGTAACCAGAAGGTTGAGAAAGCTGAGATTCTGCATAATTAGGACTTCTATAGATCTGGCTGGTGTGGCTCAGTTGGTTGAGTGTTGTCCCATGCACCAAAATGTCGCCAGTTTGATTCCTGTTCTGGGCACAAGCCTGGGTCTTGGGCTTAATCCCCAGTAGGGGGGTTGCAGGAGGCAGTCAATTGATGTTGCACTCTTACATTGATGTTTCTATCTCCCTCTCCCTCTCCCTTCCTCTTTCTCTAAAATTAATAGAAAATACGATTCTGACACCAATTCCAATGTTTGGGTGATTTTCCCCACACCATCAAGCAATTCTTCAATCCTAGCTGAGTGTCCCACACTTCCACCTGGAGATGGCATCAGATTCCACAGGTAAAGGGCTTAGTCTCCCAAGATTACCCACGCCCCCGTCCCAACTTCAGATGACAATTATAAGTTCAGCTTATTACCAGTCTTCTGACTGACTGGCTATAAATCACAGGTTCCTGCAACTCCTTCCTCAGGTTCGGTGAGTTGGCTAAACTAAAGCAATTCATAGAACTCACGGAAATCAGTTTACTCACTGGATTACTGGTTTAATGCAAAGCATAAAAGCATATGAATCAATAGTCAGAGGAAGAGATGCATAGGGTAGGTTTCAAACAAAGAAGTTTCTGTTCCCATTGAGTTTGAGGCCCAGTACAGTGGCCCATGGTTGTGCTTTGATTTACCAACCAGGAAGCTCTCTGAACCCTGTACTTTTGGATTTTTATGGAGGTTTCAATACTTAGTCATGATTGATTAAATCCTTGGCCATTGGTGACTGTCCCAAGAAGTAACTACTGTAATAAGCTTGGCTAGATGGAAAGAATCCAAGGGACATTCCACTCCACAGCCAACTGGACAGTGAAAACCAGGATACCTCTAATAATCTCTCTTCCCCTTCCTGCTGCATATCACATTAGCAAGAGGATGCCAAGGCTCTCCATGGCCACTTTATGTAGTTAGCCAACAGAACTTCTCCCCCTGCAACTGGCTGAGGATGTTATATTCATATATATTCTTTTTTTAATTAATTTTTATTAATTTTTTATACATATCTCCCCATTGCCCCCCCTCCCTCCCAGGCGTACCCCGACCCCCCAGTGTCTGTGATCATTGGTTATGTTTATAAGCATGCATACAAGTCCTTTGATTGATCACTTATTTACCTCACCTAACTTTAATCTTTCTGCTATAATTTCACAGTCTGTTTGATGCTTTATGATTTTTGTCCTCCTGAGAATTATCAGTCTACTCCCTTTCTGTGCTCCTGATTCTGTTATATTCACCAGTTTATTCTGTTGATCAGATTTTTAATTCACTTAGTTTTTAGATTCACTTGTTGATAGATGTGTACTTGTTGTTCATAATTTTTTGTCTTTTACCTTTTTCTTCTTCCTCTTCTAAAAGAGTACCTTTCAGCATTTCATATAATACTGGTTTGGAGTTGATGAACTCCTTTAGCTTTTTCTTATCTGTGAAGCTCTTTATCTGCCCTTCAATTATGAATGATAGCTTTGCTGGATAGATTATTCTTGGTTGTAGGTTCTTGTTGTTCATCACGTTGAATATTTCTAGCCACTCCCGACTGGCCTGCATCGTTTCTGTTGAGAAATCAGCTGACAATTGTATGGGTGCTCCCTTGTAGGTAATAAACTGTTTTTCTCTTGCTACTTTTAATATTCTCTCTTTCTCTTTTGCTCTTGGCATTTTAATTATG